>JAPZDV010000004.1:8884236-8909034 GCA_029814665.1 Acanthurus lineatus | reverse complement strand
AGACTGCAGAGTCATCGCTGCCAAACTTTAGCAAAAGAAAACACTATTTAAGACTGTATAAACTTTCAGGGGAAGAGTGTGTGTGTGTGTTTGTGTGTGTGTGTGTGTGTATTTTAGCAGGCCGTGTCTGGCGCAGCATGTGGATGACAATCTGGTATTATGGGCTGTCATCAAGGAGGCACTTGATCTCTGACCCCGTGTCGTCACGGTCGCCGTTGCGTAGTAACCTCTCAAGAGGCTGGTGGTGGTGGGCTGGCGCAGCGTCTGCTGCTGCGGATAGAGGCAACATGTTTCTGCCATCTGTTGTTTACTTTCCCTCCATCTCCCTCCATCTCTCTCTTCTTCTGTGGCCAACTCATTGAGGACCAACCACACTCTCCCTCCCTTCATCTGTACTTTCAGCTGGTTCAGACAGGTATGAAGGGGGCAGAGCCCCACGTGGCGCCTTACAAAATCTGCAAAATGCAAGTGATTCTGCCATTTCATTGTCTATTAATACGTCACTCATAATATTTTAATTGACTGATCATTTGAAATAGTAAAAACATCAGAAAATAGTAAAAACTCCCAACATCAAAGGTGTCTTCAAATTTCTTCTTTTGTGAAGTTAAAAATTGACTTAAAAAAATATTTAAATCCTGACTGTAAGATGAGCAAAAGCAGTACTCAACTCAACTTTTAAGAGCTGGAACTATGGAACATTTGGGACTTTGACTTAAGAGAAGATTTTAAAAATTATTAGATTATCAAACTAGTTGGGTGGTCAACTAAGCGTCGTGTGGACTAAATATTCCAGTTCTGCTGTGATTTGAGCTTAGTGATTGTTTTGGAAATATAAGATAACAGAGTTGTTTTCTCAGGGGATGGATGTCAGGGTAGGAATTAGTAAGAATTTTCAAAAAGGAAAGAGTCTGGAAGCAAAAAAAAGAGAAAATGGTAAAACTTGGCAGAATGAGAGGGAATAATTTGATTCAGGAGAAGTGCAGCAAAAAGGTCAGTGAACCTCAGAAAAAAATAAGCCAGCAAGTTACATTAAAATAGAAATTACTCTAAAAGCCAAAAAAAGTGGGAAAGGATGAGATTAGACAGCAGAGGACAGACAGACAGACGGACAGACGGCACTGTGCACCTGGTGTGTGGGCTGGTTTCATCTGGCTTCTCCTGCTGCACTACTAACAAGCTCCAGTCACCAAAAAGCATGAGAGGGCGGCGTGTGTGTGTGTGTGTGTCTGTCTGTCTGTAAGTGAGTAATATTGTATGAGAGGAGGACACAGTGAGTGAGTGTGTATGTGTGTGTGTGTGTGGGCCTCAGCACACATACAGACAGAGCTAGGAAACTGCTGAGGAACCTCTCACTCATGCTGCACCACCCTCTGAGATCAGACCAAATACGTCTGTGGGCTTTTCAGGCAAGTCAGGCTCCCCACAGGATCCAAAGCGCTGTGTTTACACACTGTGTTTGACAAACAGAAACAAAGTTTTCCAAGTGATGTTGAATACAGCATTATATATTTTTTTGTTCTCTTTTCTTTTCTTGGACAGAAACAGTGAAGAGGCGGACAGGAAACGGGAAGAGACCTCTCTCATAAAAATAAAGGTTTAAAGCTGGATTGGGACTGACGACAGATGCTGTCATTGTGTCTGTGCTGCAGCCGCTCGGCTACAAGATATTTACTGTACACATGTTGTCGCTCTTTTGTGTCTCAGAGGTTTGTTTAAGGACAACCAGTGAACCATAGGGCCACACAGGGTCAGGATTAATAGTTAGACAATCACCCAGCCTTCTTGTTTCTGAGGTCATACTGTGCTTGAGTTTGTGCGAGTGTGTGTGTGTGTGTGTGTGCCTTTCATCCTAGATCAGCTGGTCCACAAGCTCTCATTCCAGCCACCTGCACACTGTGTCACAGCTGCAGAAACAGCTGCTGTCTTGCACCACTTAGTCTGTGCATTTAGCGACTCACATACAGTTGAATGTCAATGAATATTCAAAAGAAGACTTTAAGGAATAGTTCAACATTTTGGTAGACACACTTGTTTACTCTCTTTCTGTGAGTTTGATAGGAAGATCAATACCACTCTCACACCTGTCAACTTGATAAACAAAAGACTCAAGTTCGCAACTGGTCCGCTTAGCTTAGCATAAAGACTGTAAATGGGGAGAAAGTTAGCCTGACTTTGTATCAGGATGCCATTGGTCTTTTTACATAATCCTCTGCTAGAGTGTAATCTCCAAATGACAAACTATTCTTTAAAAAAAAAGTTCATTTTCCTTACAGCAACACAGCTGAACTCCATTTCAAAGTTCAGACACATGACTTGCCCCCAAGACCCCTGAGACATGGGGGGACATTTATTCAGAAAGACAGCCCATGCAAGGAAGATGTTTCATGTGTCGGTTTCTGTTTTGGTTATCACATGAGAAATTCAGCAGCTTCCTCCTGAAATATTGAAGTGTTTGTCTTTTTTTCTGAGAGTCTGCATTAAAAAACATCAGGACGGCGCAAAATGCACTTGTCTTTCAAGGGTCAATGAACTCCAATTACTCCAGCCATGGCAAGTTCTGATTTAAGTGCAGAATTAGGGAGTGTGTTAATTTAAAAACTGCTAACTCACTGATATGTTGGTCAAGCCTGAAATTCCTAGTAAAGAGCAGCAGAGCTCCAATAACAAGGAAACATTTTTGAAGTTTGAGACCCGGCAAAGGCCAAGCTAATTCCATGTGTCTCATTATAACAGATTTATTGTAGCTTTGCTCATGCTGGTGTTCTTGTTCCACTGTTTCTACTCAAAGACTTTTCATTCAAAGCCTAAACTTACACCATGGCTAAATCACCACCAAATAACTGATTTTGAAGCGCTCCATCCTTCTTTGAACCTTAACTGTCATGCTAAATTACAGCAACTTTGCCTTATTCCCATGACGTCTGAAAAATGAATCACAAAGCGGTCACTTCTTCCACTTTCCACTCCTGCAGGGAGACATTGGGGCACCACAGTGTATAAAAGCAGAGCTCGCATGAAAATACAAACACACACAGAAAAACAGACACATGCATTTATATTATAACCCTTCGTAGCAACAGCTGTATCCACTGGATTAAACAAACTACCATCCTTGCTGCATTGCTGACATTCATTCCTACTGAGGGAATCCCTGGGTAGCTGAGAATGCCAGAGCTAGACATAAACTGTTCTGTCTGTGTCCTAACAGGATGTCAAAATGCAGACTGTGGACTGGGATGCTAAACTTATCATGCAGCCGATGAGAGGAGGTGCTCAAATAGACGTCTCCGGACTTATTAGGCAGTTGTAGAGGGAGACGTCGCTACCCTTTTACCAAAATCTCTCTTGGGTTTGGCTTTGTCTCTGTTTTCACCAACTTTCTACCTTTTTCTCCCTCTACACTATTTGCTTCTTCTACTCACTACATTTTATTCAACTCTCTTCCTCCATCACTTGTCTCAGCACCTGTCTCACTGCCTTACTGTATCAGTAAATCCATGGAGACCACAGCAGAGCTGACACTCTATCAATTGGTACAAATTATCTCGGGCCTTATACCAAATGCCCTCGCGTCTACCATGCAGCAATCAATGCGAGCTCAGCATGCAGGAAAAGCAGGGTCTGCAAAACACTGAACACTTGCAAATTCACACACAGCTGCATACAAGTACACACACGCCTGCTGGCAGGCACAAAGCCCCTCACACAAAGATGAAATTGACTATGCATGTGTTTTGGAAGAAATGACCTTTTTACCTTTGGTGAAATTTCCCAGACACATCATTGTTAGTGTTCCCATTCAAGTCCGAAGCAGAGTCCCTCTCTTTTTTCCTTTCCTCCATCACAGTCTGAATTCTTTACCAAGTCACTCCAGTCATCGTCTCCTTTATGAATCATGTTCCTTCTCCCACATATTCCTCTTCTGCTTACATTAATCTGCTTCTTTCTAGAAATTACCTCCGAAAAACTCCCTGCCTCTTTTTCTTAAATTATGAACTTTTTTGCTGGTGATCTAGAAATTTGAAGTGAACAGATGCCAAAAAAAACAACTGTGTATTTAGACGGCTTGAAATATGGAAGACAGAAAAACAAACCCATTCACACACAGTCTGCTGCTAAGTTCTTATATTTCCTCATGTCTGCCGTGACACCTTAAAATCCATGGTGCCCTAAGGGAAGACTATTAGTGCTACGGTGATTGAGCGCTCCTTTATGGACACCTACACAAAACCTATTCATCTCCCTCTCGCACACACAGGCAATATGGATACACACACACACATACACACATACAGAAGACCTTGGCGGTGCCATCCATAAAGCTCTCTGGGTAGCAGTAGATTCAGGTGGCAGATTCACAACCCCAGCAGTAATGAAACTGAATCAAAGTCAGCCTGAATATGACGCACTGCTGCTGCCTCACTCACTCAACATCCAAAACAGTTGCACAAGAGTGAGATGAAATGAGTGTCATCCACATGAGCCAAACATAAGTCGCACATGTATTTATTTTATTCATTTTCTAAAGGCTGTCATGATAGAATGACGTCTCAAACAGTGTTTTGTTGATTTTACTGCTTGGTTTTCAACCCTTATCGGAGAGCTAAGAGCTCTTTGTAGAAATGATAAGTTTATTTGGTAGTCAAACAGTAGAAAATTAAAACCGTTTCAATAACTGATTATGTCTGAGTTCTTCATTAACCAACAAAACATAGTCGACAGCCACCCTGTGAGGCCGTACTTTGGCGCAGCAGTGCCCTGTGCTTTGCTAATACGCTGACGTTTAGTTGACTAATGCTAATATTACCATGCTAAATATCTTAGTTTAGTGAGTTAGCATGGTGACATTTGCTAATCAGCACTAAGCACTAGGTGCAGGAATATGATTCGTGTTCCAGGACTTTGTTTTAAACCTTAACATTGGACAGAAAAAAATTGACCTTATGATGAATGTCTAGACAACATTTCATGTCAGCCCATGGAAAAGTTGGTGGGATATTTCAGTCTGAATTGAAGTGCTGGACCCGGACATTTACATCCCTTGAGTCACACTACATGACTAAGAATAACAAACCTGCTGCTTTTCTCTAATTTAGATCACTGTAAAATGAATATATTTTTATTTTTAGAACAGTAATCAGACAAAACAAGAAATCTGAGGATGTCACCTTTGGTACTCTGACACTTGAGAGGACCATTTTTCACTATTTTCTAACTTTACGTAAACAAGGGAATTCAATGGATCAATTAGTCAAACAATAATTGACAGATAAAGGATAAAATGCAGCCTTTGCTCTGTGACACACACACATGCAGATGCACAGGTTTAACGACTGGAAGCACTCGTGTCTCTCAACATTGTGTTCTCCAAAATTGCTTTATGCAAATAGGAGTAAAGGGTGATGTGCCAGGACATTTCACAGGGAAAGTACATCCACACAAACATGTTCGCGCACACACAATGACACTGAGACATCTACTGACTGTTTGAAATTGTAACCAGACAAAGAAGAGAAAAGAAGGACAATAAAAAAACATAGGAAAAAAGAAGGATTATTTAAATTAAGGAACTAACTAAAAAAAGTCGACAGTGGCAGCGTTGGAGGAAAGCTGCGTGGATTTGGCAGAAATAAAGAGAACATAAACAATGGAATAGAAGGAAAGACGGAGAGAAACAGAGGTCAGCAGCTGACAAAACAAAAGGATAAAGTCAGAAAGGAGAGCTGCTATCTCTCTGTCCCAGGATGGACCACACAAATACACCTTCCCACCCGAATCCATAGACTAAACACAGCATTGTGAGAAAAGCTACCGCAGGCAGTGCGGAGCAAAGCGTCAGATTAGGGGTGTTTGTAACATATAGACAAACAGTCCGTTTAAAAATAGAAAGCAGGATCTTTTCTATTATTGTATGTGAGCGGGGGAAATCCTAGGATAGCTTATCCCAGAACTCTCAACCTACTATCTCTCTCCCAAACAAAGCAGACACACACACACACAGACACACACGCACACACACAGGGGTATCCCAGCTGGCCAGCTGGGGCCTCGAGACCATTAGGAGAATTAAAGGCGACAGAGGATTTGGGGGTGGGGGGGACTTAGAGCACAGTAGCATCTAGAAGAAAATGTCAAGTTTATTGTAAGGAGGTTAGCAGCAGTAGCAGTGTGTGGGCTCATCATGTTTAATGGACACAAAATGAGAAACTGATTCTACTTAACAGCTACTTTTAACACTCAGGCATTCATTGTATTTCACTGTATTAACTGTCATCAAATACGGTTGTAGCTGCTTCTCTATTTCTTCCACACACATAAACACACACACACACGCACACACACTCCTGAAATAGCAACAATCTCTCACGGTAAGACATATTTCAGCAATGACACGCTACACCTTGTGGACAGCAGAACAGATCAAGTCGCTTACAGTGAATCTCCGGTGGCTCCTCTCATGTCTCATCGGCTGTAGCTCTTCAGTCCATGTTCAAATCCAGACAGGCAGCCAAAACACAGCTAAACTCCTCCAGCCAGCCGCAGGCACAAAGAAAGAGAGAACCCGAGCAGACAGGAGGAAGAAGACCAGAAGCCGGCAAGTCTGACTGAGAGAGAAAGAGAGACTCCCTCTTTCCTCTGAGAGCTGCCCACCTCTCTCTCCTCCTCCTCCCTCTCCTGTTCCCTCCCTCTTTCCCTTCCCGGGAGCTTATCTGTCCCGAGGCTATCACTTCTTCCTCTCACCCCACCATCACCACCACCACCACCGTTCCCCCAACACACTGCGCTCCAACTCTAAAGAGTGTTTCCAAGGCAGCGCTGTCACGACGTTCTCCGCTGACAACTACCGCTGACTTCAGAGCGCCTCTCCAGTTTCAGTTCCACTTCAGCCTTACTGAGAGGAGTGAGGGAGAGCTGAGAGGGGGGAGAGAGAGAGAGAGAGACATGAAGGGCTGAAAGCCGATCCCCTCTGATCTCATCAAGCAAAGTTACCAACAGCAACCAGACCAGCAGGCAGCTGAGAGAACACCCACCCCCCACCCCCCACTCCCTGTTCTGACTCCCCTCTCCTTACAAAGAGCTCACAAGGAGCCAACCAACCAAAGCCGACCCCCGCTTCTCCCTCTGCTGGAAGCGCAGGCCAACACACATGTTCACATACACACACACACACACCTACACGTGCCACACATACTGCACGAGCAGAGCACGTGCACATTTTAAACGTCACATTAACAAGAAGCCAGTCTTGTCATGTTCACAGCAAATAGATTTTGAGGTCAAAGTTGAAAAACAAAATTGCAAATACAGCTGAAGACTTACAGAAGAATGTAGAAACCATGAGACGAAACACTCATTAAAAAGAATGTCTCTTTCCACAGTGTTTGATTTGATTTGCAGAGTACAAAGTGTTTCCTTTTCCAACACTTCTGTGGTTAACACATCACATCCAGCGCTGTCTGTGTGAGGACCTGCTCTGCTTTGTTCTGCTCTGCTGCTCCCTGTTCATCTGTCATCACGTCGTGCATCTGCCCACAATACTAACTTGGATCTGAGGTGAAGTGACGATTAAGTCAATTTATCAGTCTTAAGTTGTTGGAGCCTCTTGTGTAAGCTGCATCAGTCATTCAGAGAGTCAGAGGAAGTGAAGAAAAAGTTGAAATGGCCCATCAAAAAAAAAAAGGTACAAACAGCTCACACAATGAACTTAGATGTGGCCTTCTTTTTCTTTCACTACTGAAACTATTCACCTCTGTGGCATTTAAAAGCAAACAACACCAACATGCTGATGCACCAACACTCACACAGATATTCCCACTATTGTGCAGGAGTTCCACATATGTGTGTGTGCAAGCATGTGCAAACCATCACATACGTGCACATTGGGTGAAACAGATCATAGTGTTCTCAGTCATGCAGGACTGAGAGCCAGCCAGCTCACTTCCTGTACAGACTTCCTCTTCCCAGGGCTGCAGGGACCACCAGGGAACCGAACTCCCCACAACACCACCGCTCCCACTATACCATTACCATATCATTACATCACATGTCTGCAGAGGCATTCAAATGTAACGAGCTGTAAGAGAGAGTTATTGAACGGTTAATCACAGTTTTCTCTGACTTTTGTTCTTAGACATCTACAATTAACAAAAGGATTTGTTTGATTAGAAACTGGTGCAACACACACACACACACACATGCACATCACACATGCACATCACACAATTAAAGAATAGTTTGACAATTTGGAAATTATGCACATTTGCAGACACTAAGATAAGTGAGACTAATATCACTCCCAGATCTGTCTGTTAATTACAGAGCTACGTCTTGGTTGGGTTAGTTTAGCTAACTAGCTTCTGATTAGGTTGTGGTTTGGTTTAATTCTTACAACAACAAAAAAAAGACCAAAAAAAAAACTTCCTGTTTTATGTGCTTGTATATTACGGCAAAAGGGCATGTAGGTGGGTGTGAGTGGAAGGATGTTGCTTCATTGACTGGTGAGATGAGAAACACATTTGGAAATTCCTCATTTGGTATTATATTTAAGAGACAAACATATCAGTGCTCAAACTTTTGCTGTAAATTATATTAAGTTATACAATCTGTGGTTCAGGGCACAAACCTGTAAAGATGTTAAAAAGGTTAAACAAACATGTTAAAAAAGGGAAAATTATATGGTTCACAT
The DNA here is from genome assembly GCA_029814665.1 of Acanthurus lineatus. NCBI lineage: Eukaryota > Metazoa > Chordata > Actinopteri > Acanthuriformes > Acanthuridae > Acanthurus > Acanthurus lineatus. The sequence goes on along the minus strand of JAPZDV010000004.1, from coordinate 8,900,345 downwards.
ACACATAAAGGAAGAAACACACACACAGAGACACACACACAAAGCGTGTCTACGTCAAAGCCATTCAAAAAGCTGCATTCAGACTGAGAGCTGAAAAAGAGGAAATGTGCAAATCTGTGCAAACACACTGGTGGCTATGGATCACCTGAAGCAGACGTGTGGTTAGAGGCGTTACCCATATATATGCTCACACGCACACACACATAGAGTTCATATATATGTAAACATCAACCTCAACCTCCTAAATGACTGACTGTTATTCTAGACACCAGCCGATGTGGGTCAGTGGTTTTGAAAGTAAGCAGTCATGTATAGTACTCACAGGTGGTGGTGGTGGTGGTGGTGGGGATATCTGTATCTTTTTTTACGTAGTTGTATGCACATATGTTCGTTTTGGCTCCTTATGTACACACTACGTTAACTGTTGTAATCTTAGCCTCTCTATTTTGTAATCCCATTTGCTGCAGAAACCCATCGATTCTTCCACAAAGGCCAATTAAGTGTAGTTCTTCTCAGTCCGAGGAGAGGATTGTGAAAGTCTGCATTCGAAAGAGACATGACTTGGTGATGCTGCACTGATAAAGGATCAGCTGTGAGGGCAGTGAGCCTACAGACAGGATGATTTTCAGACTATAGGAGGGCTCAGCTCATTATTTTACTGCTGCTAATTTATAGTTTAATTTGCATGTAAAATACAAGCCCCAAAACTTAACCCCCCCTTCTATCCCTACAGGATTAGAGGCTTTTCCGGGTTTTAGTTTTGAGGGGCTTTGCTTCGAACCAGTGACCACCAAAATGTATTGTGTTGTCCAGAAACACAGCAATAGCATAGTGTATGTCAAGGCAAAATGTCCTTGATAAGGTAAATATGATGTATATGTTTGGTTTACAGTTTTTCTGCGCCACTTTCTGCAGTTTCCCTGTACATCACTATGCACATGGCCAGTACACTTCACTACATCAAACTCTTGTGCATTCTTAAGTTATGTTCTGTCTAATTAAAGGATTCAGACTCATTTCTGTCACCCTGAGTGAAAAAACCTAAGATCTAGTTTGACATTACAGCTTCAAACGGAGGACTGAGCCTGTGCTGCTCCCCCCATCTTCTCCAAAGGACCCTGCTGTAAATTGCCCCCTGATTTTCTGCCTCAAGGCACATTCACACTTAAGGGACCCCATGGGGTCCGGGGAGTTTGTATGTGTGTGTATGTGTGTGTGTGTATGCGTAAGTTAATCTGCAGGACAATGGGGGCCATGTCTTCACACACACACACACACACACACACACAGAATTAGGGCTAGGGGCCTCACAGCTGAGCAGCTTATTGACAATAGAAACTGGAAGTGTGTGTTCATTTATGGGTTTGCGCATTTGTGTGTGTGTATGTGTTTGTGCGTGTGTGCGCTGCCTCCTGCCAACACACGTGTCAAACACAAAACCATCCAACTGTCCACGTGGCCCAGGGGAGAAGGATCAACAAAGAGGGAGGGATAGATAGATGGATGGACGGATGGATGGCAGGGGAGAACAGGAGCACAGAAGAAAGGAAGTGGGAGGAACAAGGGGTTTGAAACATAGAGCCTCGGGGTGAGGGGGGAGGACAGTTAGAGGCAGAGAAAGAGGAGAAGAGTTAACAAAAAAAGGAAACAGTAGACGGCAGGATTACGTGTACAGATGGCTGAGAGAAAGAGTGACAGGTTTGGACGAGGTAATCGTCAAAGAGGGATGCAGAAGGACACATTGGCTGATTTCGTGCACAAACAATCAGCTGTTGTTTTCACATATGGACCCAAATACACTCATACATCTTTATTCCTGTACTTGTGAGGACCCAAATAATTACCCCGACCTTTCCCTGCTTGTATAAAAAAAAAACCCACTTTCTTTCTGAAAATTTGATGAGAAGGGAGTTAAAGCTAAAAGCAAATATGCATACTTCCTAAAATGCTGGACTCCTCCTCCTACAGACTTAGCTATAATCTAACATCAACTATTACATAAAAACCTAGAACAATTCCTTTCCTTCTCCTCATGGTTGTTTAATCCATGTGTGTTTTATTTCCTGATGAGCAGGCTGCCACTTTGTAGAGAAGCTACCTGCTATTGGTGTGTGAATGTGTGTGTGAATGTGCGAATGCTGGCTTGTGTGTCCCAAAGCACTTCGAGTGGTAATGACATTAGAAAAGTGCTGTATAAATGCAGGCCATTTACCTTTTACATGGCAGCATATGGATATTTTATTACTTCCAGATAACTTATGCTAACCTACTTCCTAATCCCTCTTTCAATCGTAACTCTAAAACCATCTTAACCTTTAACTAACCTTAATTTAACTTTATTAATTCTAAATCTAATCTTAAGTCTATTCTTTACACTTAAACCCAGTCCTGACCCTATTAGAGCCCGTTAAAGGAGCAATGCCTGGTGAAATCTCCTTATATCTGAAGGTTGTGTGCGATCTTGCAGTTCCTGTGAGGACATTTAAAATAAGACAAGAACACTGACTTTCAGCTGTTGTTTGGCATGAAAACAAAAGAAAGTCTCACTAAACACATAGGCACTCCACTCCTTTCCCTCACACACACACACACACACACATCAATACAGATGCTGGCCATCTGAGTACAGCAGGTAGGCATTAATTCAGCCTGGCTGCACAATCAATGATGGTAAATGGAGGCAGCAGGAGGGACAGACGGCAATCTGCTGCTTCATTTCTGTCTCTCTCTCTCTCCATTAAAACACAACCTTTCCATGTCTTGTTTCATTATAGGAAGGCTCTAGAAGTGAGTCACAGTCCCACTTTGTACAGTTTTCTGTCTCTTTTAGACTTTAATTACACTGTCACTGGGTATCATGTCTTCCCCTCACTCTCTGCACATTATGTAGGATTATAAAGGCCACGTCTTTTTTTATTTAGAAAGATCTGAAAGCCTTGTTTAAATGTGCAGTTTGCAGTCAATTCACATCAGCTTTTAAAGACTGTTGTAACAAACTTCACTCTCTCATTCAGCTTTTGAAACCCACTAAAGCCAGTGGTTTTACCAAATTTCCACCAAACTGCATTTCACATTTTTTTGTCCGTTCGGTTTTTTTTTTAAATATCAAATGAAGTTTCAAACGAAGTGTGTCAGCAGTCAGATTTCGGAGAAACACTTCACATGACAGTAAGAGGCCTCAGATCATATGACATTTGTCAGCGTTTCCTGTTTACACAAGGTAGCAAAATTTCAAAATGTCTTTGAGGGTTTTCAAAAAAAAAAATCTCTTTTCAATGCAGGCTTAGTTTGTGTTTAACTGATGTTTTATATTTGATCTCAGATGAATTCATTTCCCTCTTTCACTCTTTGTTTTTTTTGATGGTTTGATGGCCCCTTTCTCACCTTGCCCCCCCCATTCTCTTCTATTCCCCTTCTTCTCCAGCCCTTCATCTCTGCCCTCTCCCCACTTTCTATGAGCCTCATATCCCCTCTCTTTCTCCTCATCTATCCATCAATAAATCCAGCACCTCCCTTGCCACTCCTCTCCTCCCACAAATTTTTCCCGCTGCCAATCCTCTTCTTTGCGTCTCCCCTCTCCTCCCCTCTCCTCCCTCCCGTCACCCCCCTTCACCCTCCCATCTCTCCAACATCTGCTGGTCTACGTCTGTCACAGCTGACCTCTCGTTGCCACGTGCCAAGTCCTCCTCTCAGTGTCCCACAGAGACCCTAAATCATTAACACACACATCTACACACACACACACACAGATCAGCTTGTGATAGTGTCCGTCTCCCACCCGCAGAGAACGAGAAAAGCACACAAATTTGACCTCTGATTGCAGACTCTCATTACATCACAGTAGCATTTGTCAATTAAATGTCTCACAAAGGTCGAATCCTTCAATTAAAGGGGCGCTGACAACATTTGCAGAGAATCTGTGATTTAAAATAGTCTCTCTGAAGCGCTGATTGCCTTACAGCTACAGACACATTAGTGCGGCCGCTAAGACACACCAACTTAGAGACACACAAGTTAAAAAGAAAGTTTGTGCTGTTCTCCCAAAGAATTGGAGCACAAATGACAAACAGATAAAAAGTTAAGGATTCAGTAGAAGCAAAATAATATTAATAAATCAGTTTTACTGGCTATTCTATAAAGCCAAAAACCCTAAGTGTCAACTGAAAGCTGCCTTGTAAACGTAGCATGTGGTCAGCCCTCCACAGTAAGGGCATTACTGCTGTATTGCAATATAGAAAAGCCTAACACAGAACAGAAAAAGCAATTTGTCCATCAAATTGCTTTTAAAACACAGTGCTCTCCTGTTTATGCACTTCTTATTTTTTTAAAGGCTCATGGGACTCAGATCTTATATTGTCAAGATACACATGTAAGAACATGTCACACTTTGAAAGCTGCTCATCTTTCATTTCACGTCAAGGTCCGACAACGCCGAAGATGCTCCAGGAAATGAGATATTAACAAACAACAGTGACACACATCAAGCATCACCTCCTCACACCAGTCAAGTGCCGACACATCCGCTAGTCATGCATTACGTGTGTTGCTCATGAGCGAGGCTACAGGGACATCCGTGTGGAATATTTGCTCTGGCTATCCTTTTTTACAGAATGAACCTTTGTTTTAAGATCTGATTCAGGAGATCAAAGAGGCAAGGTCAGACTCAGGCAGACAGACGATCAGATAAGAAAATAGAGACAGTGGTAATCAGTGGAGACACACAGTTACACATGCACAGACACACACACTGACCAACAGGAGCAAACTAATAGACCAATAAATAAAGGAAAAGAACAAGTTTACCTGCCTACTATTGTCACCTGCTGATGGGTTCAGAGAAGGTCCAGCTATTGTGCAAAGAACTTGCTGAAACAAGGTTAAAGACTGAAACTGCTGTTCACAGTGCAGCTTGGCAAGAGTTCAGTCTACATGAACATGTCATTATTCTGTATGTGTCCATACAGGCAAGGGCCAAAGGAGAAAGGTCAGTCAAATACGTATATCCTTCCCGTCAATAAACCAGAAAAAACATGTGAGTCATCAGTTGAACTTAGAAAATTTACATTCATATATAGGGATATGGATGTATAGGGACTCTACCTACACAACCCTAATGTAGTTTCCTAGCTGTCTTTTCCTTAATCTCTGCATTGCTGTGCATTCAAAAACTGCCACAGTGGGTCATAAAATGTAAACCAACCCCTGAGTTTTATATTTTCCATCTACTGCATGTCATGCTGCGCACAGGGACCCATTTACAAAATGAGATATTCGCCTCATCACATGAGAGGACATGCCCTCTGTTGTTATCCTGCGTGATGACGGCACCAGCACCCAAAGAAAGCCTTTTTTTCCCCAAGTTTGATGTGTGTGTTACTCTCACCTATCATACTAACGAAGTCAATGTTTCTGTGTATTTATGTGTGACCCAGCAGGTGTAACCACGCCAGAGCAAAACATCATTTGTGCTTTTAATTCAGGCCCAGAACGCCTGCAGCATCTCTCATTCTGTGAACCTGAACAGCTGGAAAATATCATTCATGGCCACTCAGCACACTAATGTCAAAAAAACATTGCTTTTCAATTAAAGATCATAACTAAAATACAAATTCAGATATTAACTGACAAATAGCAAACTGTGAAAGCTGAATGAGGTTGTAAAATTTGAAAATGGAAGTGATTTTTTAAAACACATTGCAGCAGAGAAAATACAAAAAGTTAGAATGTTCACCGAGGACATTCAATTTTTCATGTTAAAACTGTGCAATAGAAAATAAAAAAGTTTATATATCACTTATTTGTACACAGTCTTTTTGCATGGCTTAAACAGTATTTCTTTACTTCCTGTGTGTCATAGCCTCCAACTACTAATCAGTGGCATGTGTGTACCTGTGTGCATGAATGAGATTCATTACTAATGATACACTAATGTGTACTAAACTCCACAGGGTCCACTTAACTCTATGTGTATCCTATATTAAGCAATCAAATGTGACCATACACCTTAAATCCACTTTTTAAACTTTTCTGAGATTTCAGTTTTGTCTCAGGTTTTACTGGATTACAATTTTGACCTATTTTGATATCTTTGTAGAAAATGTAATACAATAATAAAAGTGGTTTGAAGTATATATGTTCATTTTTGATAAATAACTTTTTGCACCAAACCTGTAAGTGGCATTCTATCTGTAAACAATAAACTTGCTTGTCTAAAATAAGAGCTAATCAATCAAAGCTTGACAAATAAAGAAAAACAGGCACATTAATGTGCTTAAAAAACACATTAAATACTTAATAGCTCCAGTCAGACGTAATTAGATGCAATGTATTAGTAAAAGGAAAACAGTAACCTTCATTATCATGATCGCTTACGTCACCACCTTATATAACCACGACTTGTTCAATAACTCAAGTGCTCTTTGCTCAGACAGACCTTGTGCGACAGCCGGACTCAGCGGAGCAGGTTGTGCGACAGGTAGGAGCTGACAGACGGGTCAAAGAATAGTCGAGGAGTTCAGGCTCGAGCTGAGTGATATCAAGCAGCATTCTGGTCATGACAGCGGCACCGCCAGCAGTTTCAGCCCACAGCAACTTAGCAGCTTATGGCAGCTCCATTTCCTCCAGGCAGACTGAGAGGAAGCACCAGGCTGCTACAGTAATCTACTTTGCTGTGGGATTAGCAGCCCTCTGCAGGTGTCACTCTCTGACCGTCTGTCTGTCTGTCCGGCCATCTCTGTCTTGACTTCTCTGACATTCACAGAGTCAGACTCATTCACAGGGCAATGCTTGTGTGTACTCTACATTTACATTCAAACCAACAGTCTGACATTTAGCTGATGATAGCAGTACAGTTACAAAGAGGGGGGAGAGTTTCCAAACATTTTCTGAAAAGTCAAATGATAAAAGCTTTATTTTAATCATCAATGCAGCTATGTTTTAGCCTGAATCACACCTTAATCTTTATCTCTAATAAAAAAATTACTAAAAATATTTAACATCCTCCATGATTAGAGTAATTATTTGTTAAAATCAAAGTTTATTGTCTGTAGTGGAATATAAAAGTGATTGTTCTTTGCACATCTTATTGTAATCTGAGCAGGGATCTCTATCAGATTATCGTGGGAGTGTAACTGACTCTTCTCTCCTACTGAGAAAGAAAAAGTCAACATTAGCAGAGTGTGAGTAAACATTCAAACACATCGAGTGCCAAGATGCTTTCCAGTTTTGTGCTGGCAAGTCAGATGAAGCCGGACCTCACTGAAATGACACGACGGCCAATAGAAAACACGAGAACTGAGACAAAAGCAGCGAAAGAGAAAGCCTCGAACACTCACACTGCTTATGTGACTCAGGTGAGGGTCAACCTGACGAACATCCTCTGAAAACAAAAGACCTCAGTTCATTATACATCAACCTCACTGAAAATACCCTCATGTGCCAGTGATCTAATGTTGCCATGACAACTACAGAAGTAATGAAGAGAGACACGCACACAGACAGACAGACAGGCGAGCTAGCGACAGATTTCAGTAGGATGTAGGCCTACGGAGAGGGTGTCTTCACTGTGAGTATGAGAGTCAGAGAGGAGGACATGAGGAGCCAAATATAGGAACAGAATAATGAGCTTCTTATCATCAGCACCATCGTTTCCATATCTCCTCTGCTTTCCTCATCACTCCATCTCCCTGTCACTTTTCCTTTCCTCCTCCTCACTTCAATGGACCAAATATTTCCCTAGGGCCACTCTCCTGTATAAAAGAGATATATTATACTAGGAATTTTCGATTATGTGACAGCAGCAAGCTGTTCCTCAAAAAAAAAAAGGCAGGATATTGGACAATTTCCTCACCTCAAGCGCAGAATACTCCTGTCTGTCAGATTATTACAGCTCGTAGAACCAGCTGACAATTAAATCAGCACAGTTGTCAAACATTCTGACTTAATTTTAAACTGTAATTTTGAATTGGCTACAAATCCTCTAACCACAGACAAAGGATAATATGAGTGTGTGTGTCATTTAGCTTTCTGGCTTGTTTTCAGTACAAAAAAGGAGAAAAGATATCAAGGATCTGTGATGTCAATAATACAAAGAGTTCATCTGCTACCTAGCCTCTCTCCTGTGTGACTAACATCCCCAACCTCTCTCTCTCTCTCGCTTTTCTCTCCCTCTCTCTCTCTCTCTCTCTCTCTCTCTCTCTCTCTCTCACACACACACACACACACACTCTCAACAATCTGCGCTAGACTGAAATTAAAGATAATTTTTATTAATGATTAGTCAGATGAATAATTGCTTTATTCAGACAATATCAAAAAATGGTAAAATGTGATCATTACAATTTACCACAAACCAGGCTGTTGATTTCTTTAACTGACTAACAACCCAAACAAAAACAATACCAAAACCTTTAAATATAAGGAACTGAAACCACTAAACGTCTGGCATTTCTGCTTGGAAATGAGCTCACATGGTCAGTGGACATACAGATTCTCCAGTTTCCCAGCCACCTCCTGTTTCTTTGACTAATTCAAGGCGACTGGTCAGATCTGTTACAGACGCGGATAAATCAGCTCGCAGGCTGAAACCCTGATGCAAACCGATGCTTTTCTTATCATGTTGCAACACAACATGTCGCCACAAATTGTCTGCATCTGTCATTTGAATGCAAACACCTGCTGGTTTTAGACCAAAGGGCTGTGGCGGGGAAGATGACAAACAGCTGGCTCACATATGTCTCTCTCTCTGAATGCCAGTCTGTGTTCATGTCTCTGTTTCTGGCTCACATCCTGCATCTGCCCACATATCTGCAAACTGCCTCTTCTGTCAGTCTAAACTGGCAGATTTCAGTCTTTATGGTACAGAAACATCTGTCCTGTTCTTTATTTCTTTCACTCCCTCTTACACACAGACACACACACACACAAGCACACACTTAAGGGCTCCTGTGTCTGACCCAGATCCTCGCTTAATGAAAAACAAAAATGAATGAATAAATAAATTATAAGTGGGGGATGCTCTCCACATTAGGTGAACCAAATGCCCTCTCTGTCTCTTGAACGGCTCTTTTCTGGTTCGCTTACATACATACAAACGTTTTCTTACTCATTCACACACATTTGCTTCACTGACTGCTCTTCAGCTCTTGAAATCCTCCACTTGACTGCTCTTTCCAGCTCCATCTCTTTCACTCACACACACACACACACACACACACACAAGCAGTTTTTCAAACAGAATCATTAGTAAAGAAGAAAAGCTTAAAGTGCCGCTGACTGGATGATGTTGTACTTCTGTTCTCTGAGAGCTGCACAACACTCATCTAAAGGGAAGAGTTTGGTATGTGCTCAAAGGCTGTCAATTCAAAGCTAAGTGTAAATGGAACACCGGAGGTCTTCTGTCTGTCTGTCTGTGCATGTCTCTCACCACGAGGTAATTGAAGATGAGATGATAATGAAAATGAATTCCCAAACAAAGAAAACATAGGCCCCAGCTGCTTTGAAAGGCACTGCTAATAATACAGGAGGAATTTGGAATACATTTTAGCACCAGTTTTACCACAACAAAAACTGCTGACAAGGAAATTGTATGTTCATTCCATAGACCAAACAATGAGATGACGCAGAAAGAGACTCCTTTTCTTAGGCAAAAGATTAGGAGGTAAAAATGTACTGGTTAAATTAAAATCCAACCCAGTTCCTGTCAGCTATATGCATATTTAGCTCTTTGTCTTGTTCTCATTTGTTTTTCTGAACCTATTCTAGCAGTCAGCATCAAATGTTTTACAGCATTTGATTCAGGAGATACTGAAGTTTCAGCCTAGTCCATTTTAAAGTCTGAATTTTTACATTTGCTTTGTTTTGAGAATGGATTAACTTAACCCTAAGCTTAAGCTGAGGAACTGGAGTTTAAAAGGCCTTTTAAAGCATGTCGATTGCATGAGCGATTCAAAAGTTATTAAGCTGTAAATCTTTAGCTGCCAGTGGCCTTTTAGGTCTTTGAGGGTTGACTGATGGGTGTATAAAAAACAGCTGTTCACTTACAAGTTACATTTGCATAATTTTCAGGTAGTTGTGACCAGGGCCACTATGTGATGATCCTGCAGACACTGTAATCTACTGTCCATGTGTGGAACAGGTCCTCCATGTAGCGTCCAGAAAGTAGCATAAACAGAAGTCTTACATATCTGTGGTTTCTGCAGCTGTTTATGTACGCGTCCATTTGGGAATATATTCTGGCTTTAATGAGTCAGCCGATGACTCAGAGGCCCAACCAGCCGGGCCAATACATCTCAAAACGATCCCCACAGATTAAGGAGTACGGGCAATACGATCTGCAGTTGAGTTTATTGTGGCTTCTGAATAAATGTTTGGCAGTTTGAAAGAAAATAACACAAAATAAAGCTCTGTGATGTCTAAAACAGTAACGAGAGTCCCTTTTTTTATTTATTTTATTTTATTTTTTTGTGCATCTCCAGGGCTCAGTTGAATAGAACTGATTTCCTTAGAAGTCAAAACTGATAAATCTTCATCTCACATTTGGTTAAGCAAATGCTAATGAGATAAAAAAAAAAACTGCAGGTGAAAAGAGAAACTAATCACACAGTCCGCATGACTCATGTGAAGTTGTGACTGGAGTCATGCACATGCTGTGGAAATCAAAGCCCAGAGCATGGCTTGTTTTCCCCCTATATTTACTGCCTGTGAGGAACACGCCAATTTCCATTTCCTTTCAACTCCACTGCCAGCTTAAACCACTCTGTGTGTGTGTGAGAGTGTGTGTGTTTGAATGAAAGAGGGATGGGGGGTATTTGACAAGTAGTGGTTGACATTTTCATTTTAACTATTACTTTTCCCTCTCTAGGTTCACATATATCCACCAATTCAGGGCAAAAAAAGAAATGTTTTGAAAAGCCCTCCTTCATATTCGAAGCAACAAAGTCAGAAACTTCAGGGAGACAAAGCAATAAGGACAATTTATACACTTTAGAGGAAGTTCAGTCGTTATTCACTCATTCACTCACAAATAAACAGTGTTGCAAAATTCCACAACTGAAAAAGGCAGGGGATTTGTTTTAAAACATTAAAACCTTAAAAAAAAAAAAAAACTAAAAAACCCCTTAAACGGCTTTGTACAGCCTGTCCAGGTTAATCCAAGCCCCCAAACCCCCAACCAATTTGAAAAGACTGTTATTTCAAGTCTTCTGAAGGCTGTTCAAGAGAACGCTGGAACTCTTAACTAGTGAAATCCTTTAAATTCTCAGCTTATATTAAGCATACATCCAGTAAATAAACATGGCGTAACATATAAATAAATACAAAACACACTGGCAGCACACACACACACACACACACACACACACACACACACACACACACACACATACACGCATAAATATCCACCGACTCAGAGCAGCTGAATGACATTATAAGCACCTGAAGTAAAGTGACTGTCTGGAGTTTGTTGATGATCAGTGATTGCTATGATGTGATTAAATGATTACTAACTTCTCACTAATTTTCTCTCTCTCTGTCTGCCTGGAGACACAAACACACACACACACACACACACACAAAAACACAGAGACTGGACTCCCCTCCTCTCAGACTGGTTACACACCTCACACACTGTGGTCTGTTATAAGTGGTGCTGACACGTGTTGTGTGTCTTTGCGTGCGTGCCTATGCCCATAATCATTTCCCTGTGTGTGTCACTGTCTGTGCGGCAGCAGCGGGCCTTCGATGCATGTGGTGCTGGTGGTCTGGTTTCCACTCACAGTGCTGTGAAGTGGCCCGATGAAAGCTCCCACATGGTGGCGGGGAGACAAGCCTGATCTCCTGTCGCGACCGCAGCGCTCAAACAGGCAGACAGACGACAGAACTTCCACAGCCACCGCAGATATTTAACACTGACGAGATAGTTGGCAAAGCCTTTAGTCATGTAGTCGTGGAAGGGAGCTTTAATGTCTGGATGCTGCCATGAGCAAGAGGATGTTTCATATAACAACAAAACCTTACTCACACTTTTTAACCGCACTTTTCCTCAGAACATCGTGGCAATGAGCTGCATAAAATAGCCAAGAAAAATCTTGATTTCTACTGAATATTTGATCCTGGCTCTTTTGTGATCCTTAAATTAAAGGGTTATTGAAGTAAAATAGTATTTTTTTTCCCACAAAGTTGGACAGCTTACACAAGACAGATTTTAAAGAGGTCAGTCTTTTTAGCGCCTCATATGGATAAAGTGCCTGAAATAATGGATTCTAATTTTCCACGGTGCAATTTAATATAGTCGTAGCTTATGCATTGTTACTTTTATTATGGATGGATGTTTACTATGTGCGGACGTTTAAGTCACAGGACAATGTAAGACAATTACATTATTACAGAGTTGGTAGATTACAGATTTAAAAAACACTTTGTACTGACAAACATTACTTATACATAATACAAAATTTATTGCCTTTAATTAATGTGTTTAGCTGATGTGAACATTTTTTCTTGTTTTTTGTCAGATTTTTTTCAAATATTTCAGAAGATTCTGTCGTGGTAACAACTTAGATATTGACCCAGATGCTATTAACGAGTTGGAATTTCATAATTACGATAAGTCAGATGTGACCTGACATAATGACACCAAGCACTGGTAGATGTCTCTAGTCTTCTAGCACGTAACAAAACAAGAGTTTCCTGCAAAAAATCTGAGCTCTCCAATAATCCTGGTAACATTACTGTGCTGTAGATGATATTGCCAGAGTGTATTTTGATGATGCTATCATTACGAAAGCCAAAGTTTATATTTCACACCTGACATTTCAGCTACATGGTGGCTCCAAATTGCATCTCAGACCCCAGATGAAGATGTTTTCCATACAGTGCACAAGGGGTCACTAAATGATTGGATGATTATGAAAATGACATGAAATATGAGCTGTGACCTTCATGGCTAGCACATCTCATTTCACTGTCAATGCAAAAAGTCATCATTATATCTCATCTAGTACCATATATCATTGTTGATATGCAGTAAACAATGCACATAATGCCTTCTGCATGTTCTACCCATGTGAAAACCCTCACTTAAACCAAGCAGAGCATTTCCATTATGTCAGTATTGTGTGCTACTTGTGTGAAAGGAAAAGGCCACAAAATGTTTGTGCCTGAATCTGCAGATATTGCACAGAGTTAATATACTGGAAAACGACTAATAAACCTGGAGGCTCAGTGACGCCCACAGTTACACTTTATGTTTGTCCTCTAATTTGTGCCCCATCTGTAAATTAATGTGATTCAATGAACCACTATCTGATGCCAGCTGTTAAACTTGCTCTAATCTCACAGTAATAACTGCTAATGTAAACGGTAGCCTTAGGGTTCATTTTCAAGTCTCGATTCCGAGTTCAGCGACAGTATGAGCATTATGAATTTATAAATCACAGTATTCCTTAATGCTAACTAACTGTACCAATTAATCATTCATATGATTATGCTATTTTCTATTCTGGTGCCAAACATACGTCTGTTTTTTTAAAATTCACGATCCTCACTTCTCACCTTTACAGAGGCATTACCGCCTGCAGTGACACACGCCAAGCACTCCCCTCTTCTCTCATCCTCCAAATATGCTGTTTAGGTCTCTCCTTTTTCTCCCACATTTCCTTACACCTCTCTCCTCTCTTCCCACCACTCACCTCCATCCGTCACCAGCCTTCCTGTCTCGGATGACTCATTATACAATACAAGCCCCCTTCAAAATGCAAACCTCTCACCTCAACGTCTCTCTCATTTGCTTCATTCTCACCCTCTTTTCACCCATCTTTTTCTCCTCACACATACCCCTCTTGATTTGCCCTCTACTCTCTCAGCACACCCATTCTCTCGTTCGCTTCCTCCTTCCACAATATCTGTCTCATCCACCTTTTATTCCAGCCACTAACTTCCTGTCTTCCTCCCTTCTCACTCCTTCTGCTTACATCCCTCTTTTAGCTGTGATAAATTAATTAAATTTGCATTCCTGCAGAATTCAAATCATGCAGTCCCTCCTTCCTCTACAGCTTTCTCCAGCCATGAAGCATGACACCACCCTCCTGTCTCAGTGACTGACTCAGTGATGTCCATCATAGAGTCAATCAGTCACACTTATGTGCATCCCTGCCATGACTTAGCATGACATGGCATAAAAAAATATCCATGCCAAGATTGCAAGATCTTCAAATACACACACACACACACACACACACACACACGGAAGGTTCCCTTGACTAATCTGCTAGACCAGTGTCCCTCATTAGCTTACTGTTAAACAATAGAGAGCACAAAGAACCAGCTGCGAGCCACAACCAGCTGTGCTATTATTATCTCCATGCTGTGTGTGTGTGTGTGTGTGTGTGTGTGTGTATGTGTGTATGTGGACATGCACCAATTTTTCCGAGCGCTTATGCCTTTGTTTAAGCTTATATTAGCTTTTCCTAAATTGGTGGCTTTTGATCATTCCCTGGCCTTTCTCCCTCATTTAAAGTGCATGAGTGTGAGTGTGTGTGTGTGTGTGTGTGTGTAAGCGAGGGTGTGGAAGCCTATCTCCATAATTAGGGCAGACCAGCCACACATGGGTCTCCCCTGACACTTCCCCTCCAAGACCTAAATATTCATGAGTCTCTAAACGCTTTCATGAGCTCTGTAATTATGGCCAAAAACTAGACGGAGTGGGAAAAAAAAGAGAGGAAAAGTGAGTGAGTGGGAGGCAGAGAAGAAAAGGCCCTCACACTTTTAAAACACAGGCTGTCCTGAGGTATTAGGTGAAAATATCAACAGTGTTATACCGTTCTTCCATCCAATCCAGAGAAGCTAGATGTTATTTTACCATCTGACAAGGAATTTTTCTGTTTAGTTAGAAACATTACCATTATTTTTTTATCATTTCTTACTTGTCCCTCTTGCTTATTTGATTTAGTTATAATAAGTGTGTGGATGTGCTGAGCTGTAATACAACAGCAGCTATTCTCCTCAACAGCTGTGGATATCATTTAGAAATAGCTTAAACTCAATGGTCCAAGGCATCAAAATCAATAATCTGTTATGGCAGCAATTTTTGTTGTTTGGTGTTGAGTTCTATAACAGATTCTCTCAGTTTATTCCTGCTTGCCTCGGTGTATCTGCCAAGTGGAGCTCAGCAGAAAATCTCAAGTGTACTGAGACTGACATGAAAAGTTGACCTTCATGTGACTAATATATTTGGCTAATGCAGGTATGGTAGAAGCGTTCCACACATGATTTAGTGAGTAGTCCACAAAAAAAAATACTAAAACCTGATCATCATCCAGTCAAAGGCTGCTTACCCGCCATGCTTTCATTCTGCATGTCTATTCACGACACAACAAAACAACATGCTCATTATGAGCTAATGCTAAAAATGACTGCATGTTACAAACAAACTAGTTTGTTACACCTTATCTTTACTGCCTAAATGGGAGAAGACTGTTGGTTTCAAAAAGCTTCAAAGATTTTGTATGTGGTCACTGCAGTTACCTTGTAAAAACGAATGTTTCAGATCCTATTTAACAATCCAACAACCTCACCCATCGCACATACAGAGGCTTTAAGGGAATAGTTTGGCATGTTGGAAAGCTATTTTAACCTTATCATTAAGCTTCATTTAGTATTGGAACATGACTTGAAAAAGACAGGAGCAGCTTCTTAAGTGCCGTCCAAAAGCAACAAAATCAAATGACCTGCACATATGAAGTTCAATAATTTTCACAGATTTTGTCACCTTTAGATTGAGCCAAGTCTCTTCCCCTATCCTGTCTTTGTGCTAAGCTAAGCTGGCTAAGTGGCTGCTGGCTGGTATTGACTCTTCTCGTTGATCTCTCAGCAAGAATACAAATACAAGTATTGCAAAAAAAATGTAGCAGTGTTTCTGATGCTACCTATTTTATCATTTAGCATTGTTTTGCAAAATATAAACTGATCATAATTCAAAGTCCAATGTTGGATATTATGATTTCCAGGATTCAGAAAACACAGATGGAATTGAAATTAATAATAAAAACAGAACCAAAAATTTGAAAAACAGAGAAAAAAATCTAGAAACTAGAAACTAGAGCAAATTAAAA
>JAPZDV010000004.1:8835423-8884097 GCA_029814665.1 Acanthurus lineatus | reverse complement strand
ATTTTGCCTTACAAGGCTATTTTAGTGTAAAAAATGTTATTGGCTGTGTTTCCCACAAGCACTGTCTCACAGGGTTCATCCCATTCCCTTTAAAGCCTGAAGACAAATCTAATATCACATCTAATATTAGTGCGAATATGATGTCTGGTAAGCAGGCCTCAGTGTGCTGTCTGGTCTATTTTGGGGCTTATAAGTAAATAGTCGGAGAAGCCAGCCAGGATTCCTGTTACAAAAACACTCAGAGATGATATGTGAGAAGCCTTCAAGGCTTTTAAAGAGAGTCTCTGGCAGAAAATTCCATTGTTTTTTCCTTTTTCAGAAAGAAAAAAAAAATTACACATTTGTTGTTTCAGCAAGAGCATATCAGAACAGTTTACACCCTGTTAGTTTTCATTCCATCACATTTTTCTCACTGTTATCTGCAGTTTTTTTTGCTGTAGCCAAAACGATCACATGCCTGCTTTACATTCCAGGAAGAGTCAACTGATTTTATCCAACTGGAAAAGCCATCAGATAGTCTCATGGAAGCTGTGAAATCACAGAGCGACTGCAGCATGAGGCAGCTGATTCAGAGCTGATTGTCCCAGCAATGACACACAATGACGCTGCACTGACACACTGAAGAGAGACAATAATATAATATTGAGGGGAAACACACATGGAAAAATGCACCCACAAACACACGGACACTGAATCATAGCAAAGTGACAAATGAGCGGGAGCCTGCAGCACCTCTCAGATATTGTGTCATTTATATGTAAATGAGCCCACCGTTACTCGCTCCATGCAGCCACTCCTCACTCAGAAACCAAAAGATGGAGCAAACTTCCTATCAAGTCAGACATGATGTCAGACAAGATGATTGGGAACAACGGGAAGCCAAACGATTCGTGACAAGACAGGACGAGGGGAGGTGAAAGATGATGGGGATTATGAGGGGGCACACATTAGCTGCAAATAAGTTGTGTTTGTCACAACACTAATGATTTTCTCCCCATTTTCTCCCCAAGGACTCCAAATCCCATGCTGGCTGTATTCCCTGCAAGGAGGACTTTGGTTAACGACTCACTGCTGCAGTCCCTCCTGAACAAACTGATGCATATCTCGCAGGATGACAACTAGATGACAAGCAGCTTCAACCTCATCCTGATAAACTGTTGAGTAAGCTCAAACACAAAGAGCATCGCCAGGAAAGCTGCACACAGCAGCTGATTTTCGGGAACGTACCACATTGTGAATTCATCTCTTTCACTCACTGTATTGGCAGGCAACAGGAGGAAATCTGCCCAACTTACGGCAAAGAGCACTATTGCTTGAGTTTTCCTGTCATTGTATTGGCCTCTGTGAGTCATAAGTGCATCATGTGCACAAAAACACCCCCTAGACACACACAAGCACACACACAAGCAGGTGTGTACACACTCAGGTTGTACACTGCATTTAGTCACTGAGCACCTGTCAAGGGCAGGAGGAACACACGTCT
Organism: Acanthurus lineatus; assembly: GCA_029814665.1. NCBI lineage: Eukaryota > Metazoa > Chordata > Actinopteri > Acanthuriformes > Acanthuridae > Acanthurus > Acanthurus lineatus. The sequence continues at coordinate 8,882,614 of JAPZDV010000004.1, read as the reverse complement.
TCCTGTTTGTTTCTCTCTGCAGCAGACTTCACAGTGCAGCAGTGCATGAGAGTGCTGTTTTTCTTGAGTGATGTCTATGTATTTTGTGTGTGTGTGTGTGTGTGTGTGTGTGTGTGTGTGTATGTGTGTGTGTGAGTGAGTGTCTGTGAGTGTGTGTATGTGCATTTTTGTAAGATCAGCAGTCTAATACTGACTAAACATAAGGCTGCTGAATATAAATCCACTCCCACTACATCTGCAACTGCAAGACACATACATTTACATGGCTCTCCAAGGACAGAAAGATATAAATGACTGTTCCAACAATGACATGCACAGATCCATCCATCCATCCCTCCCTCCCCCCATCCATCCATCCATCCATCCATGTTTCACAATACAGATTCAAATATGTGCTGATCGTGAATTTGACATCAGCCACACATTTCATAAATATTGGCTCATTTGGCAAAATTGTTGTCATGGACACAGTTCATTTGCAAATGATATTATTCAATATTTGTTCATGTTTTACACAATGTTCCAACTTTTTTTAATTGGGTTGGTAAAATGTCTACAGTTGTGTTAGAAGCACTGAATACAAGGGTAAAATTTAACATACTGTACATGGAGTATAAAATTCCTGATGATAAATATGTAATGAATCAACTATTTGGAAATTATAGATCAATAAAACAATGTCTTACCACTAGACAAAAAATTGAGAGAACACCAAGGTTACTACAACTCATCGGGAAAGGAATATGTTTACAGTAATTGATACAATTTAGTCTGGAAGTGGTGAATAAATGGTCAGACAACACAAGTAATTTTAATTCATCTTTTCAGCTCTGGGAAATTATCATTGACATTTCTAAAAAACTACAGGTATTAAAACACAATCAATCATAAAAATAGCTATTAATTAGAAAACAGTAAGATGGACAGGAACTTTTTTAAAGCACCAATTTACACTCTGTTCATACACCCAAATGTGACTCTTACTGTTAAAGATGCAACACTGTCATCTATTTGTGTCTAATTTGAGGCTTCACAGGTTCGGATCTTTGAACCTGCTTCCTGTGGTACTCTGCTGTTGCACACAACAACATCAAGCATAGTGGGGGAGGCAAGGAAATAAAGTAATTAAAAATAATGATGGCTGATGGAAAGCAGCTCACACGGACCACAAAAAGATGCTGTCTGTCTTGTCAGCAAATCGCCTCATGTGCCACTGAGTGATGAGCAGGGTGACACATTTGGCGCTGAGCAGAATGCAGATGAGCAATATGTCCAACAACTGGCGAAAAAATAGACCTGATTTAAAATTCAACTCTGTGAGCATGAAGTTGATTAACTGGTGTGCAGTAACACTGAGTCAACTCCTGGGTGGCTGTTGCCTTTGTGAACTCCTCAAAAAAGTCACCCATCACTGAGATTAAATTAGCACTCTGACATCACTTGCATCCCTCTGTAAGGAGATTACCACAACATGCTTCATACTTCCACTATCTCTGTTTGAGGATTTTTAGTAATCTATACATTACGCCAGGCAGTATCTGTTCAGTTTAAGTAGCAGTGACAGGGTGTGATAAGACACAGTCGAGTTAAAAACCCTTATCTGGCGTACGAGCTGAATCCCATCTGCTTCTGTCCTCACACTGACAATAATGCTGCTTATTAGTCCCTCCGGAGGGATAAAGGGGACAAGGCGAGATTTTTCAAAAGAGAGGGAAAAGCAGGAGGTAAAGACAGAGAGAAAACAGATCAGGAGGGGTAGAGAGAGAGATGCAGAGAATATACAACAGGACCAGAGAAGACAAAATTTTGTGTGGAAAATTCAAGTGTAATTGCTTACCTTGACAATTACAGGAATGAACAGGTAAAAATGCTTTTAAATGCTTAAAGTTCAGATCTAAAGGCAACTGAAATAAGTGGAGGTGTATACACTAAAAGCATTTGAATTTTATATAAGGTCAAAGGAGTGCAGAAAGTTTGTAATTGTCAGTTTGAGCTGCAAGTTGCTATTTTTGTTTTATATTTATTATGTCTGTTTAGTTGGGGGGTGAAAATATAGCTTAAAAGAGGTGCACTGTAAATAGCTCAAGTGTCATATAAGTACTGAAAACTCTTTGTTGAAGTGTAAAAAATTAAAGCATTACAAGAGTAAGAGAAACAAGCAGTTGAAATGTCAGACAAACTAAACTGCTGTGAACAGAGTTGAAATTTGTGCTGAAGTTGAAGCAGCAGATGTAGTTTAGCTGAAGTGCATGTTGGATAACTGAAGTGTTCGAAGGTACAACAGACATGGCAGCAGTTCAAATGTCAGTTGCCATATCTGAAATGTCAGTTTACATTGTGAAAAATTTGTATTATGTGTCATGTAGGTTTGAAGAGGCTGAGAGAAGACAAAGTTTTCAATGAAGCTGAAGCCTCAGAGGTAGTTGAAGCATGTGCAATGTAAACAATTGAAGTGTCAGTAAGTAGGAGAGGCAGGACAAAAGAATTGACAGAGTGATGGTGAGGACAGAAGACAATGACAAATGTGGAATGAATATGGAAAAAAAAATAAAAGATCTCTGGTTAATTCCCGATCAGAAGAAGAAAAGTTGGAAAATATAAAAGTATAATTTAGAGATGAAAGGCAACAAAGAAAGAGACACAGCCTGATCTCCGCCTGTGACCTGCTGGTCAGATGGAGCAGACAGACAAATGACCCCCTGCCACCATTACAATACTCCATCCTCTCCTTCTCCTCCATTTCTCCTCCCACCACCCTTATCTTGGCAGGTCATCCATCAAGCAGCAGACTCCGCCCACCAACATACACACACACACACACACAAAATAAAGAGATGCAGCACCTGGCACATGTGGGGGGGCTGCCTTCTGTTGAGTAGCTCCTGTTTCTCCCCCTCCTTCTCCAGCACTCCAGTGCTTCTTCCTTCTATTTTTCCTGTTTCCTGCTCCCCTCTTCCCATCCCCTTTGCTCAACTCAGCTTTCCTCTCCTTCCCTAACTGCTCTCAGCACCTGCTGTTCACTTCCCACATCCTTTTCACTTTGGTCGAGGTGGTCAGTAGAAGTTCATTCTTAAAACAATGATACATTTAAGAAGTAACCGACTTAATGCTCTAATAGATAGTGTTTTACAGAGTCTTTGGTTGTGCAAGACGTATGAATCAATTGTTCAAAAAGTCACAACATAAAGAAGAGTTACAGGCTGTGTATGTTTTGACTTTTTTCTTATATTTGATCTTTTATTGTTAACTACCTAATAAATTAATTTCTTTGTCTCTTAAAATAAGACAGTTAAAGTAGAAAATGTCAATTTTACAAGTTTTACTTTAAATCATAATATAATTTAATATGCAATGCAATGAGTAACATGGGGTCACAAGATGAAATTGCTTCATTTTTAAGGGTCACAAGCCAGAAGGGTTAGAAACCAATGGCTTAGTCTACTACATACTAAAAAGGGTGGATTAACTATTCATTTCTTTAATCAATAAGAACATATTTTGCTTATTCCTAAAAAGCTAAGTGTATGCGCTCTCCTGATACTTCAACCAGGCAATATAGAGACTCAGACTACCTTTACATGCTATGTTGGATGACAGATGAGATGACAACAATATGAACAGAGTCACCGAGGGTAGATGAAGACACACACACATTATACAAGCACATTAAAGTGAGCTTTGTGAGCATTTTTGAACTAAGTTGTGAAAACTTTAGCACACTTAAATACATGGCAGTAGGAAAAAAACGCTGTCACTCTCGCTATAAAAACTAAAGTCTTTTTTTTCGTGAGGTGAAAATGTAACCTCGTGCAATCTGTCAACGGTTCAACACAGTCTGAAAACACTGTTTTAAATGAATACATTCTGCTCGCCTACTTACGACTACACATAACCTAGTGCTCTGAATCCTGTGGTCAGCTCCATCCGGTGTAAACACAGAAACACTCACCGAACAGAAACTCAACTCGTCTCCAAACGACACTTTTCTCTGTGGATTTCTCTGCTAGATGAGAAGAACCGAGTCCCGTCCTCTTCTCCGCCGATGACATCAACGTAATTCCAGCGTTGCTGCATATGTTTCACCTATATAGCGACGGTTTCTTTGTTGCAGTAAACAGCAGCTTGATACATCCAGCCTTCAAGGTCCCGATGCTGAGTGTCCATTTACTCCGCAGAGCGAGCGCTGATTGGTTGCTTCCACCATAACACAGCGTTCGGCTTTGACGTTATTGGCTCAAACTCGAATGATGCATTCACAAACTGCTCGTAAACTGAATCCGCCGTCATACCAGCTGTAGCAGCCTATGTATCAGCTGTACACCTCAAGCTGCCACTTTCTTATTTTAATCCTTTTTTCTTTAAATTTATTTATTATCTGTTTTCAACTGGATGGCTTTCTTTCAGCATTTCAACAGTTTGAATTATTTCATGATAAAACGTTCAGCATCAGGCTAATATTAAATATTTCAGAAAACGTTGCATTTCTAGTTATGTTCTATATGCTGTTGCTATATCAGCTGGGACAGTCCCGTTTAAGACATTTTAATCTGTGCTTACACCTTTTCAATCAGACTAAAGAAAATTAATTAATAGTAGCGTGTGTTGTAATTGTAGTTATATTATAGATGTCTGCTTCAATAATAAATATTTTAATACGTATTCTACAGAGAAGCCTTCAATCTACTTTACTTTGTTTTTTGTCATACATTCTTTTTTCTCTCTCTCAATAAAAGCAATTTTTAGTTTATACAGCCTCCAGAATTCTGACAGCACTTGAAGGTATCACCATACCCATGCTTTATTCTCTCATCTTGTATCCTAACAGAATCCTAATGACTAAACAAATTGGCCGACTGTTAAGTAGACGGCAATCCAGATTCATAACCACAAGATCAATAGACTGATCTGCTGTAATATTTGAAACTTAGGCTATTTTGTCTAAGTGGCTTTAAACAGAGTAGGGCTGATTAATTTGCGTTGTACCACTGAATCAGTGTGTATACAGTGTGTCTCTGAACAACCATAACGCTTGCAGCACACGATCGATACAAACTAATGTCTTATGGCCATTTTATTAGTCACAAACATGACATGTGTGATGATGGATTAGTCTAATTTAGGTCTACCCATATTTTAAGATTTATTCTGGTTTAGGTACGAACATTCACGTGCATCAGAGAAAACTTAATGGAAATCGATGCGTTCGTCGGCCAAAATGTTTAAGCAATCATTAAAAGAAAACTCGTAAAATGTGTTCTAGGTGGGTCTGTGTGCCTGGTAGTTTGCACCGGATAAAAGAAACTATCTCGCTCTTTGACACCGACATATTGAGTTGATTGAAATTTTGTACTCTGTAAATTCTGTCGGGGGCTATTTGTCTCCCCCTGGCGGTGCTTATGGGTAAATACAAAATTTGTGGACTTCGAATTTTTTATTTTCCAAATGCATCCATTATTGTGCATACCTTGAGCAGCTTTTTCATTTTTCTGTGGGAAAGTTCCATCATAAACTTTTTTTTATTATGCCCACTAAAAAAAGCCTGTTATTACTATGTACAATATGTCAGTGATATATTGTAATTTTCATAATTCACTCATTTTTCTCAACCAAAGAGTGTCCTCTTTTTACTTTAAGGGTTGCCAATATCTTTACAACAATCAACATAAATAATACAATACAAATAATATAAATGAATAAAATAATCAGATATAATCTTAGTTGTAAGTGGATTTTTATTTACTTTTGTTTTTAAAAAAACAAACAAACAAACAAACAAACAGAAAAATACATCTATGATTTAGCTGGCAAAAAACAATGTTCCAGGTTTCAGTTGCTAGAGGCTGCATCCTCTCCAAGCATACAGGTAAGAGAAAACAAATTGCATTCAGAGACTGAAATTATAGGCAAAAAATAAAATGAAATGTTTGTCCAGTTGTCTGTTCATGTCACATTTTGGTAATTTGACCTCAAGTATTTCTGCAATTGAGCCAAACTGTAAAAGCTATTAGTGTTTTTACAGGAAAACACTGGACATTTAAAATGTGTCAGCAAAATTTCCGAGCACCAGCAGCAAGTATAGACTAGCAACATGTCAACAGAGACTGAGAATCAATAACCATTACAAGGTACAACACAGACCTCTGAAATGATACTGCAACAAGATGGGGAGAAAAAATCTGACTGACCAAGCACAACATCATGCATGAACATACCAGATTTTCTATTGATGGTGAAGTAAAAAATACTTTTAAAAAGTGAAACAGTTTGGACTTTATCATTTCCATAAGAGCAAAGTAGCACTGAGAACACAGTTGCTGGGTCAGAGAGGTTGTGGAAGAGGGACTTTGTCTGTTCTATTTAAGCTTTAGATGTTGTGTAAAAAGGTGTTTTGTTGTTTAACAATATCAAAAGTATTCAAAGAAAAATCTGATAAAGGTGCTTTGATGCAATAAAAAAAAGGTGTGCCAAGTTTTCCCAAGAAGTATTTTTTTTTCTCATGTACTCTAGGTAAACTTTTTGGGGCAAAAAGCGTAAAAGGGAACATTTACTGTTTTGAACAGCCCTGACTCGCTGTGGTACTCTGACAGTACTAGAGTGCTCTGACAGTACTAGAGTACTCTGACAGTACTAGAGTACTGGAGAGATGATTCCAGTTCTTGCACTGCGACATTAATATACTTCCATCTTAGTATTCAAAACAGTTTTTGCCAGGAAAACCAAAAATAATCTGACAGAGAGTGAGGATAAAATGTAAACATTACAAATGACGAAAACATCCAGACTTTACAAAATGAAACACTTTTTATGATCACGGTAAAATAACAAAACCTGCTCAGCAGGAGCAGCTTACCATGCCCCAGCAGAGATGCTTACATGAAGGTTTGTTACCTGCAGCATTTATCAGCCTTCATGTACTCACATTTTTTTTGCGTGACAGCAACATACAAATACAAAAAAAAACAAACTCTAAAAGTGTAAGATAAGCCAGCCAAGCAATTTCAATATTCATTTCAACAGTCAATGTCAAAACAAGGTTAAATTGCACATGCAAACTATAGCATGATCATACATGGGCCTCAAAGAAAAAAACAACAAATGATTGCATATACAGTATCTATATTATATACACACATTTTGACATCCTTCACATCTACTGAGAACTCTACACTGTACAATATATCTGCTATAAGAACAGTTGCGCAAAATACCATTTTGATATACAGTAATACTTTTTTTTCTTTTACAATGTACAAGTTCAAACTGGTCACACAAAAAAAAAAAATTCAAAGCACAAGCCCTAAAAGGCCACAAAAGTGCATGTTATCAGGTCAGTTGGAAGCCACTAGAAGACAAACTGGAATGAGACTGCGAATGAAAGCTGCCAGCATCATACAGCAGCTTTTTCCACACTCCCAACCGCCGTGTCTTGCAAGATTAATAGGTAGTGGAGGGAAATGTGAAGTAGATATTAATTATACATGCAGGCACACATGACCGCAGATGCACCAACACACCTACACACACACACACACACACTCAAATTTGGTTAGATCACCATGGTGAAAGTGACCAAAGTGTTAGACTTACTTACATACACACTTACACACAAACAGATTATTGGGTGATGATGAAACTCAATCAACATTCTCCCACTTCAACATTTCTTCACACTGTCACATTATATTCAAGTAGTGGCACTCAAATAGTCGATACTTAGTCATTGTACCTTTTAGACAATCACACACATCTCAAAAAGGACACGTTAGTCTCATGTTTGCACACAATATTTTCTGTTCTTGAGCAGTGACATGGTGCAGACAGAAGCTGGCCTTGTACGGCAGTCTTATTTCAGTTTTAACAAAGAGAAACTGTCAACACTGAAGGCCAACATCAGCTGAAGCTCTGTCACCACCAAGAACTGATTTACAGAAGAATGAAACACGAGCTAGTTTCTGAGGCATGTATGACAGACTATCACAAGCTCAACACTGTGTTTTCTCCTGTTTGGCCAGTTAGTTCAGCGCTGTGTATGCAAATCAGGTCATCAAGGAGGGTTGACTGCAGTGTTGAGAGGGGAATACTTGAAGCCACATGCTCTGTAGTGCAAAGATTTTAGGTGACTTAAAATCAGACTGATGTCTTTGTTTTAAATGCCAACCTCCGTCTGGCATTCTGCTTTCCATAAACATTCTTCAACTGCCACTCATGTAATCGTGCAATAGTCGTACAGCACTTCAGCAAGTGCAGATTAACAGCGGCCTTGTAAAGATTATTGGATTGTTGAAATTAACATAGTTTAATTATCATATGTTCTTCAAATTCAGTTGTCTCCAAGCATTCCCCTTTCACAATATAATCTCTCTCCAGGAGTAAAACTTTTTCCAGTTTTCACTCAAACAGAAGAATACAAACTAAAACCCTCCCATTAAGGCCATTGAATTGTGCTTGAAATCTTTCCCATCGGAGGTACCGTTTTTTAAACAGGTGCCAAACTCTTTTCTCTCTCTGCTGTCCTCCTCCTTTCTCATCCTACCCATATGATATCTTTTGTGAGCTGTAGTGCCCTCTATCTGTCAGCAGTCTGATAAAGGGAACTGAAGGTGATAATGATATGGTAACAATGGGCTTTCCTCCTTTCTCTTCTCTTCATTTTTTTGTCCATTCACCCACTTCTGGTCCTGTAGAGTAAGTTTTTTTTTTCCTTTGGTCTTCATTTTGACATTATGCTCTCACTTTTCCTCACAAAGGAGCCCCCTTCTCCATCATTTGCTAACTTTCTCCTTCTTCAAACAGGAAGGAGACATACCTGGTGGTCTAACGGCCGAGCAGGTAGACCACTACTTCATAGGTGCACATCATGATGGCGGTGTTGGGGATCTGTCTAACAAGGTGGGTGGTGAGACCACGGTACAGCGCCCGGTATCCCTCCTCTCTGGGTACGGTCAGCAGAGTGTGGAAGAAAGAACGATACTTGCTGCCTTCCTCTCGTAGCCGAGTGCGAATCACCTCTGCAATTAGAGAGTGGAGAATGTAAACTGTGTTAGATACAGCACTGGACATCCTTGTCTGCAGACGAGTGTTGTATAGTCTCACTAAAGCTAAATTTCCATATTTGACAGTCTAATGTAAACTCACTTTTATGAGCAACTTATGGTTTATCTTTTGTTATGCTGGCTGTACATCAAACTGCATAATCTTAACCTTCTGTAAATAAGATATTTTGAGTCAATCTTTGTGTCCCTGAATGACTTCAGATAATCCTAACAGATGATATCTGAACTGTTGCACTCAGCTGTGGGTTGTCTGTAGGTGGAGATATTTTTATAAAGCAGTATTTATGGCATAAGTGGATCATCATATTTTCCAGAAAGAAACAGTGAGTCACTGCCTCACTTGATTCTTCCTCCTGAAAGAACTGATAATCCTTGTTTTTACATTCATATTTCTGCAAAAATCAAACAAAAAAAACAAAACAAAACAAAACAAAAAGCAACTAAATGCACCATGTTTACTGAAGAGCTTTTCAGGAACAGGTAGGTTCTCCTGTTTCTTTTTTTGGTCTTTATCTCATGCAATGTAAAACTACTCCTGGCTCTATGGAGTTTCTTCTATAACTGTCTTCAACAGAGTCAATATAGTTATTCCTGAAAAGACTAAAATGTTCCTTTATATTTAAGAGCACAATGGTCTGGCAAACCCAAACAAAGAATGAACCCAGATGTGCAATGACGTAAATCATTTGAATTGGCAAAAACCATAAAAGGTTATAGCCCAATATTTTTGTTCCTCACATTTTTGAAATCTTGACAATGTTTACATTATAAACACCTTTAAATTAGTGTGACAGCGTATCAGGAGCTTTAAAGAGTTGGATTCATCCTTTGAATCAATTTATGACATTAAAAGGGTGGTATATTTTTTTCTTGTGTCATAGAAGCAAAACAAGCAGCCTTACTGTTACACTTAGTGACATGTTTCTCCATTACAATGAACAAGGGCAGTGTAGTTTATTTTGAATGTGTTCCGCATGCACCACCCTGTAGCCAAGAACTAGAGCGCTTGTGGGAAGCTAAAAGAGTCTCCAACAAATTCACTATTTACATTTATTTGAATGACATATTAAAAACTACAGTGTTTGGCTGTTGTAGGATCAATGAGCCTATTTTAAAAGCAAAAACAAAATTATATGTTTGATTGACACAGAGAGGCCAGGGAAGTTGGAGAGTATATTGACAAGAGCTAACAATATATTAGTTTTTGGTCTTTCTGGTGGCCTCATTGTTTGATTGTTGAGTGAGGCAGAAAGTTACCATGAGGGTATGCGATGGAGGTGGCACAGGTCTTGGAGGTGGCTGCTGCAAGCATCATGCCAATAAAATCTGAGGCGTCCTTGACAGACTCCTCCTCTTCGTCCATGCTTGTGTGGGCCTTGGACTCCAGCAGTTTACGTTTGATGCTCTCATAGATGACAAAATGGATAACAGTCTCAGAGATGCCAGCGTATGAGGCTGACATGCCCCTGTAGAAACCTCGCAGGCCATCCATCTGGTACACCCGCTTCACACACTCAAATGCATTCATTCGCCGCTCACCCCGGTTTCTGAAATCATAAAGAGGGATTCATTTAAGTTCAGTAACAAAGTCATTTGACTGTCATTATCATTATATGAAGATTAGTAAGTCGTACAATCCATTTCCATTCTTGACTTTTAAGTTTCAGGCTCCTCACCTGGTTTCAAGCTGCAGACGGGTCTTTATCAGCCAGATGGGATTGGTGGCTGTGATGGCGGTGAACCCTGGGAAATTCAGAGGAAGTCACAGGTTCAGACAGGTGAAGAGACATTTGGAAGGACATAATCTAATGCACTACATCTATACTGTGCAAAGACAGTGAGAAAGCACTGCACTAAACAGGATCAGAGAATTGATTTATAGATCATTTAAGACCACTGTACATTTTATTTTAAACTTTCCTAAAAAAAATCCTTCATTAAGGTCTAGACAAAAATGCATATTCATACCTTGATCATCTAAATGTGAAATGCTACCCAAGTGTATGTCAATATAACAACTCTCTTCCTGAAGGAAAGTATGTTAACTATCAACAGTAAATGGAGGCGGCAGGGAGTGCTTTCCCTTTTTCAACTGTCTTCTTAAAAATGTATCTGACTGCAAACACTGGGAAATTAAACAAGCAGCAAATTCATTTTAGGCCATTAGAGTGAGGCAGACTGTTATTATACTGCCATCCAATTCATTCATTTCTTTGAAATGCTAATGAGAGCGCTTGGGTGTCAAATAAAAATCATTTTCAATAAAAATATAAACTAATCTAAAGAGCTCACAGGCGGTCTGTTCTCTTTTCATCATTGCACTTTCAATGTGCTCTGGGATACACATGCAAGTGCCTGCATATTTCCAAGCACATCTAACATTCCACAACTTCAAATCACGCAGTGCTCTAAATTTTCTCATACTGTTAGTTCCACAATATTAATTTGCTCCTTTAATTAGTCAATTAATAAACATCTTTATGTTTATTGTGACACATTTAGCAAACCAGTGGTTAACTGGTTAGATGCTGGAGGCAGGCTGTGTGACACAAGCCCAACAGCACAGAGAAACAAAATGGTATCTGGAAGAGATTCTTTAATTATTCAGCAGGAGTGTGGTGGAAAGTCTGTGACGTAAAACTAACTGCAGTGGTGACCAACCTCTGCCTTCACAGCTGGTCTTTATGTTAGCTCAGTTTGAAACTTTTATCATTGAATAATGAGGCCCCTAAAAGTACATTTGTATATGCACTTGTGTGCACAAAATGAATGGTATTTCAAGCAGATGTGAGTGTGTGCATTTACAGGAAATTTACAGGACATTATATTTTTAACAGGCATTATGTTTTTGCTAAGCAGGATCACTAAGGCAATACACAGTAATATAAGGTTGATATTTAAAGTGAGGAGCTAATAAGCGACCACTTTGCATCATTGTGACACATCATAATACCAAGTTTCTGAAAGTTTTTGATATGATGTGACATCGAAGTATAAAACATGGCCATTTGCAGAAAACAACTAAGTCAAGAGCAAGTCTACAAAGAGTCACATCTAGTGTATAAATGCAACAATGCAGCCCTACGTTAAGGCAACTGTGAAGAAGAGAGGATGACACAGGTCTGTTGAAGAGAAGAAGAGAAGAACAAAAAGAGGAAGAAGACAAAAGAAGGAAGTAGAAGGAAGTAGCGTCTATGGCGTGTACTCACAAGGGAGGGGCAAAGCTCCTCCAGCTCCTCCCCGCTGCAGCTAGTAGCCTGCAGATATGGGGGGTTCAGATGGCGGGGGTCTCCCACCCAATCACGCAGGGGTGAAAGCTTTACAGTAAAGCCCTAAAATAGACACAGGCTTTTCTGTACCACAGTCACACACAAGCAGCAGTCACATCCACCCCAAGCCCACCAACCACCCGCCCCAGCCCACTGGTACTGTACAGGCAGTTGGAGAAGAGATGGGAGGTGGAGAACTGACCTCCTCCCATTCTTTCCCAAACTCTCCCCCAAACTCTAAGTCCCATCCACTTTAATTTATATGTTGAATTTAATTTAATCTATTAACTGCAATAAAAAAAAAAGTTAACTGAGTAAAAACCAACTCAATCTAAAACTTCAGCTCAATCCCACCAGAGGGAGGTACAATAAAACTACAATGGCAGAAAATAAATTTGAAGATGTACCCTTCTGAGTCATTGTACCAATTTATAATTTATATATTAAAAGAAGTATGAATTCATAAAAATTAAATAAAGAGGGGCAGTTGGAAATGCTAACCTTGTCGTTGTGTGAGACAGAGTCTAAGTGGTGAGCAATGGTGATCAAAAAAAAAGTGAGGAGACCATTACATGAACACGTGATGACAAGAGGACAAGGTGTGTAAACATGGTGAAGTGAATGAATGAAAGGGCATCATTGAAATGTTTATAATTTTTCACAGTACAACATAGAGGACTGTCCGACGTAGCTGTGATTTGACAATTTAACTTTTTACAAGAAATATTTTAGATAATACACCTACAAATGATAACTTATGGATTTTAAAATATCTGAACATAAGAGGTTCATCATTATTTGTCCTCTAGACTCCATTACTTGGAAAAAGTAACTCGAGAATCATATTGGGTAACTGAAGCAACCCACACTTGCCTGCTTTGTAACTTAGAGCCACGAAGAAGATTTATAAGCAGTCCATAAAACCTAACTAGTCCTTGAACTAGTTCTTAAGGTGAATGTCTGAAAAGCTGCATGGCGATGCTGCTGCATGTCATGCATTATGATCCTTCAATAGATATATAATCCCTGTGAAATTTCTTCTGAGGAGTTTGACCTACATTCAGAGAAGACAAGCATGCTTTAGATTAACTGCTGGAAGAGGAAATACTAGGTCTGTGTGAGGTAGAGGGACTGGCCTCCTTTCCCGCAGTGCAAGCAAGCCCACAATTTACAGCAGAGAGGCCAAGAGAGGAAGTGACTCCAGAATTGCTACTTCTCAAAACTAGAAGGCATTATCTTGGTTTTGGGTCAAATTTAGCTGTTTAGTCTCTTAGGAAGCTTACTGTCAGAGCTGACAAACTTGAAAATGCTAAATGTGCAAGTGAAAGGCAGACCATTTTGTTTAATTGTCCTGTAACAGTGACACACATCTACATTGTAAAATACAGATGCACTACAAAGACGACTTTTTAACAATCAACACAAATACACCTGGTTTTATCAAGGAGCAGCAATAAAGCAGTGGCAACGCATCTACAGCAGATATGAAGCTGCTGTTGCCGTGGGTAGCTGCTGTTTACAAATCATGTTTGCCATGTGTGACTTTAGTGCTGGGGTGCTAAAGCAGCAGCCATTAGCAAAAAATGAACAAGGCTATACATCCAAATGTTTTATTATAAACAAGAGTGGGGCTATACCCTACCAGTGCAGACATACTTGCAGATAGGTTAACAGTACCTTCAGTCAGACAAAGTTGCTATGGCTTTAGTCCAGTCAGATCGTGGCTATTTATAAACAGCTTTTTATATCCAACTGAGGACTCCACTATTTCACAAATCTCAATATTCGTCCTGCCTAAATTAGTCATTCGTCTACTGAATGTATTTTATGTCTCTTTGACTAGAATAAACTATTTGTTAATTATTAATTAATCATGGTATCTGTCCACATTCAAATACTTATTTGTGTTTTAAACTGATATCAGTGCTTTAAGGGTTTAACAGTTAAATCAAACTCTGTCCAGGAGATTTTGTTTAAAGAAGAGGAAATCATTTCATAAAAGAGCAAGCCTTTAACTCTCCTTCAAAAGAAATGACCGAGGCACTAATGGTGTCAATGGATGATGACAAAAGAAAAAATGGAGCACATCCATCACAATCTTCTGCAGCAGTGACAAGGTTAGCATTTCTTTTGTGCTGACAACATAAAATCCACAGAAGTGTGTGTCATTACTAAACATTTACTACATTAGTTGAAAAAGACAACAGACTAAGGGGAATGGAGTGTTTGTCAAGACTAAATAACAAAACCTTATATTATGAGCCTAAAACTAAAGACCAGCAGCAAACACATTGCCATAAGCAATGCTAATATCATTACAAATGATATCCATTATGAAGTTTCTAATATTCATAAAAATCACCATGGTTTTCATCATACCAGTGTAAAGAAATGGGGTGCTACCTGACGTGTCCGCCCGAGTGCCCGGGGCCCTGCTTGACCTTTCGGGGCTGTGTTCTCTCCTCTATACACACAGAGCAAAAAGGGGGCCCAGACCACACTGTTTAAGTAACAACTGGGATGTTAAACCATTTACAGCGTCTTCTGGAGAGGTCTCAAAACGAAAGGATAAAAAGGAAAAGGGGCAAGAAGGAAAAAAAAATAATGGAGGACAACGGGGACAAAGGGGCTTGAAGAGCAGGAAAGCACAACCTAAACTTTGAGGACCATGTGGTTTTTCTTCTTTTTGTCAAACAGCTAAAGCACCATGATGGTATAAATGCCAACTGTAGTACATTATAGCCTGAAGTTGACTGGGTGCTGTGTCTCAATTGGTTTAAGTGCTTGAAAGTCTGACACTGCTGATATAAGGATTTGTCTCCTCGACTGTATGTGGACTGGCGCAGCCACCATGAAAAGACAAGATAATGTATTATCCCAGTAGACTGGTTTATTTTTAGAAACATAAAGCGGGTGAAAGTGAGAAGCAAAGATATACTCATGACTGTGTAGCTGGTATAGTTTCAATGTGTTTTTTTAATCTTTTTTTTAAAATTCCAGTTTGGAGATTAACACTTTACCTCAAAATATATTAACTGTATTGTGCTATACAGTGTTACTAACATGGATACATATATCTGGTATGGCTTGCTTTCACAGTAAACAAAGTGAGGCTGTTTTCACCACAATCAACATCAAGGTCAGACTGATCCTGAGAGTCTCAAATTGTGCTTTCTGATAAACCCCCACTGTATATATTTTACTTTTCTATACAAGAAACAGCTACGGAATGACCACTTATAACATACGTTATTAGTTAGCTTTAGCATGCTTTAGGCATTCACAAGCTTTAAAATTTGTGACGATCCCACCATCCCACACATGTATATGGAAAGGGGGGGGGGTAAAGGGGAAATACTTTAAATTGTGACAAAAAGATTAGGAAAACTAAAATCTGTCTGATAAAGACAAACTGAATAATGTTTTTTAAATAAAACCCATCAGTGTTTTAAGCTGCCCAAGCAGAGTGACAGACAGACAAACAGGCAGATATAACACTCTGTGACAGACAGTGACACACAGACAGAAGGGAGGGGGAGAAGGAGCCGTCATTACCTGCCATCCCAGCCGACACCATATGCACCTGGGTGGAGTCTGGCTCCAGCACCCCATTCAGCTTCTCTTTGGCTGTTGAATAGGCCGCGAAGTAGATTGCCCTGTGCCAAAGACAGAGGTTAGTAAGGGTTAATTACAAAAACAAAGCTTTTCTTTTTTAGTTTCTGCAATTTTAATATATGTAGCACTGATTAAAACAGAAAACTGTTACATAAAAATGAATGACAGGCATTCAGGAATTCAGTGGTAGGACACCGACTTCAACCTCAAGTTTGGTAAACCGAAAACAGAAATTAATTGTATAATTGCATGATATATATAAGAGCAGAAGTAAGTAAACTGCATCAAATATGCAAATGTTACTTTAATTACCTGAAAAAAAATCTGCCTAAACTGTACATATGGGTATGCAGACCTATGCTAAGCTAATATGCAATCTAAAAGCATGCACTGGGTTTATCTGTGCCCGTGTGCGTTTGTGTGTGTGTGTGTCTATCTCAATCTCATACTAAGCCTCAGTAGCAGATTTATCTGCCATGATTCTAGCTGCGTCTCACTAAATAAAATCACAGGATTTAGTCAACATTTCTGTTGAATGGATTAAAACTGTGACCTCACCGCCCTGCCCTCGTTCTCAGTAAGAGCACACATGCACAACATAATCATGCTGTGCTACAGATGAGAGATGAATAATGTGAACATGTCCGAATGTCTGTGTGCATCTCTCATTTGTGAGAAATGCTGCGAGAGCAAGCTGTCCTCTCTGCACATGTGTTATGTATGTGTGTGAGTGTGCTGCTAATGAATGCCAGCAGCATTCCCAGTGGACCATGCTCTCATTAGCATCAGAAGATTTTTTTAGCTTTCCACCATCAGAGTGCTGTTTCCTAATTATACCGAGAGAGAATAATTCTGTAGCCCAGCAACCCAGACTGAACTAGAACATATATAAAGTAATAAATCTGTTATTTCATTCAATTACATAACACTGAAAGCTTTAACTCTATCTAAATTAAAACTGTGGTTAAATGAACTGGGAATGTTGTATCTTAGGTTGGCATATATTTTCCACTGTTATAAACCCTGCAGACACTGACTGTCGAAATTGTCAAAACCAATAATAATTTGGTAGTTTTTTGAGCATTTTCCCAGAAGAATCACTTGGACTTTACTGCCTGTAGCTACTAACTGAACTGATGAATTTGTCTACTTTGAATTAAGAATGAAGCTTTTCAAAGTGTTGCTCATGACTACCACAACCCAAAACTTCAGTACGAGATTTTGCTGATTAATTTAAGTCTCTGAATACAATGACATTTTATTAAGTTTTTTTTTCTAACCCAAAAAAGGTGTGCAAACTGATATGTCCATCTGAGCCTAAATGTTATTGTTATGCTGCTGGCAAACAAATTAAAACAGTCCAAATGTTACGGCATCACAAAATGATTTAAAATTCTATCTAAGATCCTTAAGTTTCCACAGGTACAAGATAGACTATTGCGAAATTTAGTTAAATAATTTGAACAAAATGCTATAAAAAGCTATTCTGATGTCTCCTTTTGATATGGCAATGAAGCTTTAAAAATGGTCTCTTGTATTTTAATATTTCATTATGATGATCATACTGCTTGGAAAAATGTTTAAATATTCGGTTCAGCAAATGAGTTCAACAGGCTCACTCTCTACACAACAATATCTTCCTTTAGCAGTTTGCTACAGCTGTCAAAACCAGGACACAAGCTGGCTGACCTTTCCACTGCTGGACAACTTGCCCATGGGACTGTCACACACACACACACACACACACACACGAAAACAAGTATTTTTCATCCCTAAGACAGTCAAAGTCAGACAGAATCAGACAGGATGGGTAGGGAAGAACCCAGAGGACAGAGCAACTCTGAATTAATCCAAGCAAAGAATTACAAACATGGCATGTGCAAGAGACAGACAGGGATAAGAGTATGAAAAGGATGAACAGACATTGATCACAACGAACCAGCGGGAATGGAATGACAATGGTCATGTGATTCTGCAGTAGCTATGGAGAACTAGAAATGTCAGGGAGGGGGATTAGAGACAAACACAACTGTCTCAATACAGGAACTGCATTGTGATAGGACACAACAACAACAGTCACATGACTGGTGACTGGTGTCACAGCTGTTTAGTGCCAGCTGTTGGTGCTGATTCATTCAGACTTTGATTGACTGAGTTCGGGCTGTTATGCAAACTTATATAGCCAAGCGAAGAAAGAGGGAAAACTTTCATTTCCTGTAGGATTTGATGCAGATTTATTTTCCTTTCCTGTGAGTTGAGCTCCATTCATTTCATTTCTGCATTTGTGACCTCCTATTAATTCTACCAACATAAGCCCTGAAAGAGCCAAAGCTCAGACAATATAGCAGCAGCAAACACAGTCCTGATCAAAAATGTGTACCTTAGTTAGATGTAAAATGCTGAGTTAATGACGCACAAAGAGCCTTTATTTATCAAAACAAATCATGTTCATGTGATAACATTGGTTCATAATAAGAATTTCTCATAAACATCAAAGACTTTGGTGACCTAGTTATTGCTCATGGAGTTGCTGATGAGTTCATAAAAGTTGAGGTTGGCAGGATAAACAAACGCAACACACCCACAACACTTTAGATAAAACTGCACATACCTGGAGGGTGCCACACCCACAAGGTTTGGCCCGAGTCCTCTGAAGAGTGAACGGGGTCCCTCTCTCTCTAGGATTAACCTGCAGGGAGGGATTGAAATTTTAAGTTATGTTCTCTTGGTGATTTCACATTATAGCAAGCATATATATAATGTATACTATAATCATGTGAATGGCTGTAGGATAACTTTCAAGCCTGTTTTTAGTGATAATTATGAATTCACATCTACCACAAATATGTAGATTCAATATTAGTATCTGTGTGTTACAGACACAGTAGACGCAATGCCTATACATGGTTTAGGATGACCAAAAAAAAAGAGCCAAGACTTGACATCGATGATTTTGGTGCACTATACCAGATGGATAGGCAAACTTCTCAGGTATTCTGCCAGTACCTGACACCCAATACTGCATGACATTATACAAAGAGGTCAAGTTCAACATACTGGATGACCCAAAATAAGTGAAATGACACTGGCCTTGTTTTGGTAGTGTTATCACAACGGCTCACGTGTTTATTTTTAGTGTCAGCTGAAGTCAAAAATTGTTCATCAGTCCCCTACCTGACCCAGTAACCTCATTCAGAAAAAGCATGGTAATAATTCACCATCCTTTCAGCACGTTTTCAAATAAACTGTGACGCAAAGAAGAGCATCAGGTCATCCTAGATGAAATAAAGAGCACCAAAGGCAGGAAAACGGTCCTTTGGGATGGATAATAAACCGATTCTTTGGGATAGTCTGAATTCTTCTGATTGTGGCCTAATTTTTATCAGAGCAGCTATGTAAAATTTTTGTTTTTGTTTTTTTTTTTTTACCCCAAGCATGGGAGTTTAAAGCCTACCCTGCTTGTGAGAACGTGCAAACTTCTGCTCGAGGCTAAAATACTTGTCCTCACAATGATTCACAGTAAATGGCCTCTTTTCAAGAAGACAGAAAGATTGCCAAAATTTACAAAACACACAGAGCTTGTAGTGACAGTGCAAATCTTTGCATGTGAGCAAAGCCTGCATTTCACAGCCCGTTGACCTACTTTGACTCATGTGGGGTTTTTTTTCTTTTCCTTGCCAGGCCGCTCTTCCCTGCTTCCCCTGCCCTGCTTTGCAACGTATCATATTGGTTTAGAATTTCTGCAAGAGGTTGTTTAACTCAAGGACAACAGAAGGAGTCGGTTTATAGTGGCGCAGGACCAATGTTGAGAACAAAACAATGTCCCAAGTAAGTGCAACTGAGATACAACATTAGTGCATTATTCTGAAGAAAGCACTAAAAGCAAAGCGATGATGAGGCTGGCAAACTGACAAATAAAACATTCAACCCAATCAATGCAACATCTGCTATACACAAATAATTTTTAGACAAACAAATGTAAGGAAAAGATTTTGGTGAACTACTTTGGTAAGATGTGAGGATTTGTTTTGAACTGTTCAAGTGCAAGACTAGACTCATGCGAAAATGTTTTGGCAAATCTGAATTTTACATTAAACAGCAATTTTTCCTTAAAAATAAAGCATACATAAGAGGTGCCTAAGTGGCTAAATAACTAATGCTAGCATTTGGCCATGGAAAGTTCCACACACAGCGACTTGTACATTATTCAGCATGTTTAACACTGTGTGACATGCTTTGTGACATTAAAGTAGGTTCAGAGAGCAGGAGCAGAGAATTGCAGCTAAGTAGAATATTTATTCAAACTGTTATTCCCTCAAAGATCATCAAAACTTAGAAGATTACTACTTGAACAAGATTTCCAAATGAACAACTACCCAATGTCAGATTCCCCTAAACTTTCACTTCCCATCTGTCTCTTAACTTTACACTGTCTGGCAGGAAGAAAATGACATATCATGTTATAAAAAAGGAACAATTTTTTTGTGCATTTCTTACAGCGGTTCCAAGAAGTTGTTACTGATAACATCCACAGAGCTGTCAGATCAATATGAGGCTTTAAATGACCCACTTTTTTCTCTGGATGTCACTTACACTTAAGGCTGGGCTTGTATTATTTAATATTTTTTTTAATTGTCTCAGCTGTAGATTCTGCAGCTCTCTAACAGCTAAACAAGTAGTTCTGCTCAATAAAATTCACAAAAAAAATATTTAATAAAACCCTTTACACCTACTCATCCGGGCAAATTAGCTATTTGTGCAAATTATTTTACAACATATTGACCAGTCTGACATCAGTTAAGATGTACACAAAATGGATTAGGTAATATGATTACTTTTTAAGGCAGCAGCTCTACAATAGGCTGAATCAATTATTGGAATAATTTTTGGCCCTTCTTCTAAACACTTCAGTTTTTTTATTTTAGAGATGTCGTTTAATGACAAGCTTAATAATAACACAACATGTTGTGTTGAAGTAAAAGAATTATCTTTTAAAAGCACTTTTTGTCTATGGATAATTTTGTAAAAGGACGTAAAGCAAATTATGAGGTAAAGTAAACACACAGAAGACTACAATTACACCAAACATACATACAGCCTGTCTCATAATTACAACGGAGTTACATTATAGTACCAGAGACTACAAGTGCCTTTAGGCCATTAACATTGAAAAGACAAGTTGCCTCTGCCTCTGTCTTTTTATTTTTTTGGTGTGCAATGAAACTAAAGATAACTTAATATTTTAATAATTCTCTTACAAGCAGACACATTTCCAACTAGGTCAGATGTGCCTGAGCTTTTATTTTTAGCTGTATTTTTCAGCTAGATTTTCATCTTGCTATGACATTGTATGCATTCAGGCTGCCTTAAGTCTATGTATGTAACCCATGGGCTGACCATACTCATATCTCACTAATATAAAAAAACAATTTTTACTGGTTTATTTGATAGTATTAAATGCTGTCACAAAAAACTTTGCTCACAGTTAAGTAGTTGTTAATCAGATCTGACCTAGGTAAAGTTCCTTTTTGGAAATGCCTAATAAGGTAAATAGTGCAATTAACTCACTTGAGACAGTGCAGAGGCCCTGGCGGAGCAACACGGGCAACACTACCGGCTCCATTGACGGTGCTGAGCTGAACCTCAGAGATGTAGAGAGTGATGGAAGACGACTGCAGCCTGGTCTTTACAACCTCCAGAGGACAAGTCAAAATAGCGCCCACTGTGCCACCACATCTGGAAGGAAGGAGGCAAGGTGTTGGTGATGAAAGGGTGCAGAAATGAAAAGGGATGGTGGAAGAAAGAGACAGAGAGATTAAAAACAGACTAACATATTTAACACTCTGTTTTAGTATTGACACTGATCAAAAGAAAAGGCACAGATAAAAGTAATATGGAGAACAGACCTACTTGTAACATCATACATAGTGCTTGTATTTGGTTTTGTTTTCTAGGTTACTTTTACTCAGTTTGTCATTATCTCTGAGTACCTTGATAAAAACCTGTCTCTATAAAAACAGTGTAATTTTTTTTTTTTTTTGTACCAATTCACACCCATATGAACACTGGCCTATTTTCTATGCCAGTGTTCTGTTTAAACCCTGACCTGATCTCCTGGTTACTGAAATCAAAAACCTGTTATTCCCTTTAACCCTAAATTTATCTAGGACCAGGCACACATCCACGCACGTGACCTGGCATTGTAATATGCAAAATACTGAAATGTGTGAGCTGCCAGAGGCGAGTGACATGTCCCAACATACCGCTCAGGCTCAGTGTAACTGAAACCCCTCAGTGGACTTTGCCATCTGAGAAGGTGAGAATGATGTGTCATGAAAAATAAGATTGTTGTTCAGCTGGATTACTGAACTCACCCTCACACACAGACAAATATGAAAAAATGAAAAATATGAAAAAATGACTGCTTCAGATGACCCATTTAAACTCGGGGTCATGTTGCTTTGACTTTGACCTCTGCTCTGGCTAAATTCATCAGCATGTAAATAAACTAAAGACAATTTAAGTGCAATCTATTTCAAAATCATTACTGAAAAGAGGGATAAAAGATAACCAATAGACAAATATCACTGTATTATCTGCTTGATAGAATGGTGTGAATTAGTGCTTTATATTGGGGAGCAACAGACTACCAGATGCATCACAAAACTATGTTCTGTCCCCGTGCCAAATGAACACGTTTGTTGAGCCTCTCTGCTCTCACCAAAGGCTTGGTGGTTTCCATAATAGGACTTGTATTAGACAGAGCTTCCCAGTTAAACCACCACAAAGCTAGAAAGTGCTTGTTGACTACTGCAGTGATGGACTATATGAATGCTATAGGTTGGGTTAAGTAAAGACAATCAGTAGCACTACAGTAGTGTATTCTAACATCCTGGCTGTTGGCAGTGAATTCCTCTAGCTGCAGTCTCCTTTCAGTTGCACCGGCTATATTTACTTTTCAAAAGTCCAACCCACATTCATGCTTGCAGGCAGCTGTGACCCTTGGCCTACTTTTGGGGCTACGCTGTCTGCTCCATGTGTGTGTCTCTCGGTCGCTGTGGGAGGAAGCACTGTACTGTAGGTTCCAGATTAGGTTTTGGGGGAAAGAAAAGCTGATTTTGCTTATTTGAGATAATGCAGCGTGTCTTGTGTTCTCAGATTTTGAAAGTCTGACGAGACAGATAACAGAAGAATTGTGGTGTGACAAGATTACCATATTTAAATATCAATGGTTTGGTGCAGAGATGAAAGTAAGAGACATGGTGAAATTAAAGACAATGGATTAAGAAAAAGACAGACATACAGTTGTCTTTGTTTACATTTTCTTTGATGAGCAAGTTGTTAGGCCTGTTTGCAGAACTGTGAATGAGAATCATTCATCACCTATTGTGTAGGCCATCAGTTTAGCCCAAAGAAGTTGCCTTACTTAGTTGTGTACAGAAGACCCTTACAAACAGCAGTATATTTATTTATTTATTTTTTTACCAGTGTTTAGCAACATAAAAATGAACCAGAACTTCAGTTTAGACAGTTGCACTAACAAAAACTGTAGATGAATTTTTTTGAGAACAGATGTTATGACATTGATATTTACAAGGTTATGCTCATCTGCTGTATTTAAAGGTCCTTGACACAAAATGGTGAAAATCCCTTAACAGCCCTAATAATTAGATTAATAACTTGACTTGTGATTACAACTATTGTTAATTATACTATCCAATAACGAGATAAAATACACAGAAACAAAGTACACTGTTAACTTCACATACAAACCCTGTAACTGACATTTCGCTTATTTGTCTAATTAATCTCTCAGGTCATGAAAGGCAACGTCTCTGGAGAAAATTTAATACAACTATTGCTGCAGGAGAACTTCATCAAGTTATATAGAGAAAACAGCAATAAGCCCGGAACTATATAAGATTTAATTTCGAAGTAAAGGCGTAAAGTCTTGCACCTACATAGACGAGGTCGGTATTGGGAGGCATAAATAGATATTCAAAGCTTAAATAATTTGACTTATCCCTGTAACCAAACCGTGCTCTCAACATTACACTGATTGTGATGTCTTACAAAACAAACGGACGTATTTTGAAGTGGTGACAGGAAGTCTGAACCGGTAGTTTAAATGACGTGACTGCCGTGGACACATTTTCCAGGTTTGTAGAACGTGCACGCGCGGCGTAGGGAAAACGGCCATGGTTAGCTAGGAAAATAAAATATACAAATCATCTCGTATTGAGACTTCGAATTATAATATGTAAAAGTAAAAATGTATAACAAATATATAAATAACCCCAGTATCTCAGTGAAATTCGTTCTCTGACTTACCCTCCGGCGAACAAATGAACCAGTGTGTCCCTTTGGCTCATTATTTAGCATGCTCTGCCGAACAGCGCACCTCGGGGCTGCGGCAGAGGGTCAAACACGGGTTTGGGTACCGTCCCTCCCCGTCGCTTTCTTCCTCCTAGAGGATGCGCACGTAGTCTGGGCAAACGACGTCGATGATGAACCAGCTGTGGGCGAGTCTCTGGTGATTCAGACTGCAGTGGGCCGATCAACCCCCCTATGTCGCTCTCAGCTTGCTCAGGTTCCCCTCTCACACAGATAGCTGCTTATCTTCGATGAAACCACCAGGTAGCTGTTTGCTCAACGGACTACCTCGCGGCTGGACAATATCTCGGCTTATCAGACGGCTTTATGGCACGTTCACTGGTTTGTCTCGGTTTACCTCTCTGTGTTCATTGCTGCAGCGAGAGGGAATGAGGCAGTGCTCATAGTATTTACTGTACAATCATAGGCTGGAAAACAGACGCTACTATTGGTCGGCCGGTGCATGACGTTATGATTTCTCCGCCCTGATCATGCACTGTTCACATGCTCAGTATTGAATGGAGCAGGGCTACATTACTCTATGCTTGGTGCCAACCAACTGGAATCTGTTTCCTACCTCTCAAAGAAAGCCATCTTTAAATTCAGGTGTCACACAAAATTTGGTCTGGAAATATTTGTACAATGTGGTTGTCTCACTGAGATCAAGATCTGAAAAAGTCAAAGAAAAAAACAGTTAAAGAGGGGAGCAAATTCAATGAGACAAGCAACAACCAGATCACATATTAAATCAAATAAATATATAATAATGTTTCTTGGTGCATGTGGTCATTGAGGGTGATCTTATTGACGGACAAGACTGTGTAATAGCAGTACTGGATTGACAGGGCTTTGGCTAAGCGCTGGCACCTGGAGCTTATAGCTAAAATCTTTAAAGGTAAATTTCACCTTTGATATGTCTTTAGACAAGTGTTGAAAAGGATGTGAAAAATAACGTGTTCTTTAGATAAGATATTTAAAAGGCCATGGTTTTCAATCCTCCCCATCCCTTTGGGAGCTGCAAGGGCTCACTGACCTCAACAGACTGGAGACAATGAGGGGAAACACACAAAAAATTATAATTTCATCATGTCATAAGCTCTTAGTGTTGACCTGGTATGTTCAGCATCTGCCACATAACTGTTCTGTTTGTGAAAGTTAGCTGGTTAGCTTGCCAGCTAGCATCTGGCTAGCTAATGCTACTTTACAAAAATTTACTGTTTTCCAAAAAAGAAGATGCTAGAAAAAAAAGAAAAAAGACCTGACAAAATAACAAGCTGCCCAGCTAACAAAGGCCCCTAACCACCTAACTCCTAACCATGAAAAATATGCAAATATGAGTCATCATACATAAAGTAGGTCTCTATGTGCAGTAGTGTTGTCAATGAGTTTTTAAAAAATCTTGCATTATTTGGATGTCTTAAAAAATAGAAAGGTTTAAGAACCACTGAAAGAAGGCACTGTATATTTGAAAAGATCAGAGACCTGGACGTTTCTTAAACAGGCCTCCAACAAAGAGATTTTTTTTAATGTATTCATAGTGATATGGGAAATATTTTAATTCAGATTTTTATGTAAGAACTATATTATTAACAACATTCACACTATTAAATTCCACAATGTAATACACAAATAACAGAAAATAGGAAGTAGAAATCTAAAAAATATTGGCCCACATGAAGCAACTTTTCACAAACATTCTGCCATATTCTTGGTCCTCTGGTTCTCCAGACATACAGTATGGGAGATTTTTTTAGGACATTTCCGGTATCCTGAAGGAAAGGGAAAGGGACAACTTCCAAGTTAATGCAATACACATGGGGTAAATAAATAATATATTTTTTTCTTAATGTTATGCCTCATGCTATTGGTCACAGCCAGCAGCAGATCCACATCAACATTGAGTATTAGCTAACAAGGTGCTACAAAGTGCATCCTGGTAGCACTTAGTATTAAGGAACCTGCATTTTATTCTCTTTCCCGAATGAAACGGTCTTTACCAAAACTAAAATTTTGTAATCTATAAAGCTGCTGCACCATCAGCCGACCACAATCAGAATAATCAGTCGGTGATTCAATAATGGAGTTGAATGAATCCACACGGTTTTGCAATTGGGAGCACAGTGTGACAACTTGGAGTCATGTGCATGGTTTCACTGCTCACATTTGTAAAGTAAAAACCAGTGATAGTATGTCCTGCATTAGAGAGGTTATGTAACTATGTCTCATGACTCATGGATTTAGGATAGATATTAAAGGAATGTTTAGGTGTGAGATGAGAAGGGATGGTGTGCCTCTTGTTATTACACAACACACAAGCTAAGATAAGATGTATGGGTTTACCACCATATATAATTTTGATAGAAAAATATGATTAAAAACACTGCTGAACACCGTCTTTTGTTTCTGTGATATAAGAACATGCCAATCAATTATTTCAGTCCGTTCATGTGATGAACTGATGATGCGACAATAGAGTGACTTAATGTATTTTTTTTTCTACAGCATGTAATTAATTTAAATGCTGATGTTTGTGAATGTTACGATTAAAACTGTTTCATCTTTTGCTTTGTTACTGAGGAACCATTGGTATCTTTAAATCAATACAGTCAGTTGAAAGTAAACATCAAGAATAAACACTGCTGAAGAGATGAACACTGGGTCATACTCAGAATGGTCCTGGGTGAAATTCTTTGAACTGCAGTTTGAGTCGTTCTTTGGTCAATAGAAAACAAGAGGCGAAATAAGTTAATACCAGCCTCAACAATGGGGATTAAAATCAAGTTATTTACAAAGTTTTGTCACCAAAGTGCTCAAAATATTTAATATACTACAGTTAGTGATATTTAAAAATGGAATATTGACATTGTGTTAATAATACACATGGTGATATCATGTAAATAGCAAAACACCTCCTCAAACAACAAATACAACAAATACAGGTCACATAAAACCTCTGGTCCATAAAGAACCTTCTCAAACAGATGAAGCCCCCACTCCTGACCCTGCTGAGTTAAGGCAGAGAACTGAGAGCACTGTACTAGGGCTTTCCAGTTAGCTCAGCAAGCTTGTGTCTGCATTCATGAATATAAATGAAAGCATTTTAGATTTGTTTCAATTAATTTTTTGGATATAATAGTAATATTCTTATGTGCATTCTTCAGATACTAACAATGGTGTAGTGAAAATCTGATATTATGACGGCCCTAATTTGTAGTGTGAGAGTGTGAGAAGGGCAGCAAGGTCGACTTAGTGCCCCTCTCACAAGGACATGAGGGAATAGGAAAATGAGAGAAACTGAATTATTGCCTTCAACTGGTGCTCATGAGATCTCTTGTTGACAACTTAAAGGATCACAAGATAGAACGGCAGCCACTGAATTATACTGTTAATAAAAGCCAAATGCCGTGAATAACTTTGCAAACTGTCTGCCCCTCTGTTTTAGCCGGATATATGCATATATCTTTTTATTTTGTATGTCTGTAGCTTATTGGGCAAATTCTTTACACTGCCCAAGTCCGAACTTTTAATTGTGACCTTTACATCTAACTTAAATGCAAAACAAAATGAAAAAAAAAAGTTTATTCATATTAATCTAATCTAATAGTGCTGCCATTATTTTCAATAAAAATGTCTTCAACTTTGCAATTGTGCAAAGACACCGAATATACAGGTTTCTCTGCCTGTACTAGCATCTCAAGAAAGCATTAAAATATGAGCTAAAACAGTATTGTTTTTTATTTTATATTTACACAGACCATACAGACTGAATAGGCTGCTGTGGAAGCTGAGTCAGGGTATTCTTAGGCCTCATGATAAGGACAAATACCTGCAGGAGTATGCTGTTATTGTGACGCACAGACAATAAAGTCTAGCATTTAGTTCTACCGTTGTGACATGTGCATTGTCAACAATTTGTTGAATCACTGCTGCATTATCCAAGCAGCTTCAAACCCTGTCTGCACCACAGACACAACTTTTAAGACTGCATTAATGGAACACAAGTTCATTAGACAAACACCCCAAAAAAACCCACAAATATACAAACACACATACTACCTGAACTTCATTGCTAAGTGTTTTAAAAAAATATAATGTGCAAATTTTATTTTTATCAACATTTTTATAATGGTGGCTAACTGCTCTAACATCCAAAATGTATAGTGTGTAAATGAATGGCATGTGCATTTGTGTATCTGTCAGTGTTAAAGTCCACTAACACATGTCTCATGATATTCCACATGTGAAGAGCTGGTGTCTCATGATTTCTGTTGGACTTTGACCAAACAGAAGGATGGGATAACTAATGAGAAACACGCGAGATGTGTATATGAGTGCATGTGTGTGTGCATTTGTTTGTGTGTGTGCCATGATCCCCATTCTGAGTAATGTACTTAGATCACACTCACTACAAGTGGACTCTGTCTTTATCAGTGTTTGGGTTCAAAGGGAATGAAATGGCCAAGGCAAGGGGAGCAGGGTGCTATGACAAAAATAGATATTGTTTAACTAATGGTTAAATATTACATGTGGAGGTTACTATTTCAGGTCACTCAAAAGGGGTATTTTTGAATCCATGAGGGATACATATTTAATTAGTATGAAAAGTATCAAGGTCCTGAATGTTTTTGCAAACTGCAGTATAAACTGGAATGTTATTTTTGTACATCTAGAGACAAAATATTCACTTCCAAAGTGGCAGAATGAAAGCATGAAGACTGGCTGACTAAATAGGGCTAGATTAAGCATTGCATTAAAGATCTAGGCCAAGTGGACTTTTGAAATATTTGCTTTTTGCAGACTTTAATGTGCTAAATTTGCTTTTTGAAAAGTGGAATGTCAGAAAAGTCTCTAACCATACTCATCAAAATGTTTTATTTGTTTTTTTTTTTTTGGTTTGTTTTTCAAATTACATTCACCAAGCTAAATTAAGATCATATAGTAAGTTATGAAAGGGTAATTCTCAACAGAAATTAGTTCTGTTTGTATGTTAAAATGAAGTGTAAATGGTGGCAGCATAGTATCAGCCATACAGCATACATACATCAGTGGAATGACTGTTGATAGCTGTTTTTGAGCCAGTGACCTGCTTTTTGACTTGATCATAACAAGTCTTGCATGCAAAACTTTCAAAAGTATGTATGTATTATCAACAAAATGTACTTATAGTGTCTAAAGGAGAAGTATTAGCAATGCGGCAGATTGGCCTCTACCAGTGTTTTATTAGGAATGAAAAAATGAGTTGCCATGGGTTTTTCATTGATTAAAAACTCATGGCAATTTTAATGTAATAAGCGGAGGAAAATCAGATTTCTTTAAGGCTACTGCTGTTCCTAAATGAACTGCACAGAAAAGTGTCATAATTAATAGCCTTTTTTAGATTTTCAAAATCTTAATTTGAGGTACAATCAAGGTACATTATCTCCATTTGAAATGTGATAGAGGCGATATAAAGTAGCGGACGTCCCACGAATATCATCGTAGTAATGTCTAGGAACTGTATTAAATTGTAGAATTTTTATAAAGAACCCTTCAAACCCCTGTTTCGCACCTCTAAAGCCTCTTGAAGATAATCTGCAGATCTGTCCAATCTTGCTCTCTGTGACGCCCTTAGAGTGTTGACTAAATGCTGCCACCAAGCGGTTTTATTTTGATGTAACTTATTAAAGATGTTTTCCTGATAGAGAATAATGGAGAAAAATGATGGTCTCCTTGTTAAAATCAAAACCATATGTACAGTAAGAGTAGACCGAAACATTTCATCGACAGTGTAGCCAAACAAGCACGACGACGCTGCGTATTGTTGTAGTTTGTACAGTGCTGCATTCATGGCTCTTCGTAAACTGCTGCTGTTACAGTCGAAAATGCCGTATGTGTCATAAATCATAGATTTCAAAACGTCAGGAATATATAAACAAAGGTACATTACAGGTATTTTTTATGACCGCTCTATTTTGGGTCACTTTATACTCCTGACCTGATTGATGTTAAATAAAATTATTACACAAACTAAGCGTTTACGTGCATCATTTACACCGTCGGTTTTTACTTCTTGACTTCAGTGTTTATTGAAGTTCTTAAATACATATAGGCGATGGATATTACTAGAAGTTTTAACAAGTGAACTGATTTTACTTCCATGTTGATGACTGTGGTAAGTGTTGAGTGTTCATTTTTACAACATCACCGAGGACTCTGAAGGCATCAACGTGTCACATGAGCAGCGCACAGCTGAGGGATGCTGAGGTAGGCTTGCCCGTTGCTAGCCTGTTAGCCACGTTAGCTGTCTGTAGTAGTCCTGGAAGAAACGGCCGTTTCTTCTAACCTTTCCAAACAAATTCACCCGAGGAAAATATACTACACGCCATGGAGAGGATGCCGCGCATGTGGTCGTCTTTTGTATTCCCTTATTTCATCAGCTTTTGGTTAGATGTCAATGTCATAGTTTGTAGCTAGGGCAGTCCAGTTAGCTCAACTAGCTTGTGTCTGGTTAACGCAGGGCCAAGGCCAAGGCCAAGCGAGAAAAGAGAGGCCGTCGGGTGAGTAAATTTACCTTAACGTCTTTTTTTTAACCTCGTTTAGTAGCTTTTCAATTCAGTATTATCATGTATCAGATTGACGGTTGTCAAATGGTCAACAGTTTATCATGGGTTTCTTGTATTGAGATACGTTTTGCCTTTGCTGGTGGTTGTACATTATCGACAGTGTATCAATCATGTAACTACATAACGGTTAAAATTAACTGTGAAATTGTATTTGTAAATCTACTTTTAAAAGAATACAGTGTCGGTTTACGGTGCTTAAATTGCACGACAGTTGGAGGCGTTTAGACGTGTAATTTAAGTTAACTGTACTAAGCCACCTGATTTTAATAAAACATGCGTTAAAGCATAACGTCATTGGTATGGTGCATTTTTACTTCATCGTTCTTTGTAACATGAAGATGTTTCAATAGTTTCAAAAATTACAATATTGAAATATTATAAACCTTGGCATCAGTTTCAGCCTCTAGGGCAGCAGGTTGCAGGGGCTGGTGGGCGTACACAGCTTGTTCCTCAGAGGATCACCTGAATCCTCCCTTTTCTAAAGGTTTACACTTTAACTTATTTTAACTTATAAGTTAAACTTATTGGAATATTTGTCTCAGTACAACAATGTGCCTCACTCTGTACTTTCTTGCTGGGAAAAGTTTACCAAAACTGTACCAATCTTAATTACTTATAAGTGTTCATTACTTAATTAGGTCGCTTATATATAAAATGCCTTTTTGGAGCTCAACCATCATTCTAGTTTAAAAGCTTTATATGTCTTGTTTACACGCTTTCAAACATTTCCCAGCTACAAGACATATTTGGCATTTTAAGCCAGGATTATATCTTGATCTTAAAAAATTCTGTTTGGCATAGTATGACCCCACGACATGCCTTTGCACTGATTGACATATTGGGTAAATAGCAATATTTTAAGATTTTTAACCTTGCTTTGAGACTTTTGAAGGTCGTGTGTTGTTTATTTCCAGCAAACAATTTTTATTGTGTTTGTGAGACCTTGAGCTTACTTAATAAGCCCCTTTAGGATGTCACCCAAGATTCTTGTGGTGTCACAGAATCTTATGAGAAGATTGCAAGAATAATGCTTTCATGAAGACCACTAGGCCAAAATATTAGCATTGGTGAAGATAAAATAAGTCAACTTTGCCCTGAAGATCTGTGTGTGTGCCACTTTTTACCTTCAGGTAATCAGTATAAGAATAATATGACGCTGCACTGATGTTTTCATTTCAAGTCTCCTTTACTTTGTCTCCTGTTGATCTTCTGGTTATTATAACAAGCCATTTACTTTGTAGGTGGACAAAAGAGGAGGGAAGTAGTGTGTGACAACAAGTTCTGGATCAAACCCTCTTCTGAAGGGGCTTCCACCATCATTTTAGTCACTGTCAGCCTCAACTGAGCAATGTCTACGTCAGGGTGCTGCCACCTACCTGGTTCCCTGTGTGATTACTCTGGGAACACCGAATCTGATGCCTCTAAAGATTCAGAGGAGTCTGATTCTAACGCACAGGCCCAATACATTGCCAAAGTTACGGCTAAAGATGGCCGCCCACTCTCCACTGTTGTCAAAGCAGTGAGCTTGCAGAGGTAAGAGAGGGAGGAACTCACATGAGGCCCTATTTGCATATAATTTAATTCCATTATTCTTTGGTTATTCATGTCATTTCTTGCTTCTCTACTTCAATCCACAGTGATGTGGGCATGTGTCGGATTTGCCATGAGGGAGCCGGAGGGGAGACGCTGCTCTCACCCTGCGACTGCACTGGTACATTGGGTAAAGTGCATAAGAGCTGCTTGGAGAAGTGGCTGTCCTCCTCCAATACCAGCTACTGTGAACTCTGTCACACAGAATTTACTATTGAACGACGACCACAACCACTTACACAGGTTAGACATTATTTTAACTGCAAAGATACCTTTACTGTCTTTTTCTTTGTACAAAAAGAAGTGAAAATAAGATAGTAAATTAGTATTTTTCTTCTGGCCTTGTACTGTATTTTGAAGTGCTTTTGAAATTAATTTTAAGCCATTTAAAAAGTGTGCCAATGGATGGCAACTTCAGAATATGAGATAATATGTTCTTATTGATTAAATGGTTGCCTGACCTTGGAGTAAAAGCTGTCTAATCAAAAGAATAGTAGGTAGCATTGGGGCATTCATTTAAGTTATACTGGAAGGTCAGAGCTCTTTAATTTTCAGGATTTTGTTGCAAAACGATGCTAAAATGCACCAATTAATCAAATTAGCACCAACTAATGTGATACAGTAGAAAACTCATTTTTTATCTGGAACATCTTGCTCTTGCTCAGTGGCTGAAGGACCCAGGCCCTCGCAGTGAGAAGCGCACTCTCCTGTGCGACATGGCTTGCTTCCTTCTCATCACGCCCTTGGCAGCCATTTCCGGCTGGCTGTGTTTGAGGGGAGCCCAGGACCACCTGCAGCTTAAGAGCAGACTCGAGGCTGTAGGCCTCATTGCCCTCACCATTGCCCTCTTCACCATCTACATCCTCTGGACACTGGTAACTAAAGTGTTACTTAGGTTGTTTTCCTTTAACTGAGAAAAACATGTTTATGCACCTCTGCCGAGGTGCAGACAGAGAGTGAATGTTTTTCTCTTTAGCATCTCAACACCCACAAGTTGTTTTTAATGTCCCACATAGATTTGGAAAACAAATGTAAAATTGCACAGATACAACACAAAGACAGCTAGATTTATGTCCTTCTGTTGATTGACATAAAATTATGTCACTGTTTTCTAGTCCCATTATGACCTTGAATGGCACTTTAATAGAGTCTAAAGGGTAAGGCACCATGAGGGCATGTGCAACTTGATAATCTCTGGCCTGGCGCACCCATTTGTTTGAAAGTTGGCCAGATGGCTCATGCATACAAATACATGCACAACAGTGAGAATAGTACGCTGAATTTTACTCTTAAGTAAGAATAAGCTGTATGCTCTTAAATGGATCCAATTTAAAAATAAGATGTATTGTAAATCTGAAACCCTCTTCAGAAACTTAATCCTTTAATCTTCAGCAAATTAGTCATTAGAAATGACAAATTGTGAATGTTGAGCCTCTTCGCTCACAGCTTGAGAGCCTGTTGTGCAGCAGCTGTAGCTTAGGTCAGCATATTGTTCTCATCCTGCATCCGTACAACTCTGTCTCAAATATCTCACTCTCAGTTGTATTGATGTCCACTTTTTTCCCTGCTGTCCCCTCCTGTTTTGCCCCCACCACTATCCTTCTATCCAATTTCAGGTGTCGTTTCGGTATCACTGTCAGTTGTACTCCGAGTGGAGGAGGACCAATCAGAAAGTGCGCCTGCTCATGCCCGACATGAAAGGGGCGCACACCACCCAACGTTCTGTGCCGACCAAGTCAACCAAGAAAATGACTGATGAGACCATCGTATGAGTGCAGAGTGGTGCCAAGAGGAATATTTAAAAATAACGCCCACTGAAGCGCTCTCTAAATAAACAAAATTAATCATATTAATGAACTTTTGCACTTCATATGGACCATTGTGAGAGGAGAGAGTGACATTCTCCTAATGATTTCTTTTATTGAAGCACTTGATGTAAACTACTACGGTGTTGACTGACCACAAGAAGTGGTTTCGGGAAGAACTCATTCCGGAGTCATGGTTGATGTTAAAACACAGAGTTGTCACCGGACAGCCAGTGCTGGGATGGGAACGACATGAACACATGGACAAAGGACTAACCAGCCCAACTGTATGTCTGTGACACAAACTTATGAAATACTAAGACACAAGCTAATGTAGCAGAATATAACTGATTCAGCATGCTACTACAGTATAATGTAAAACATATTCACTACCTATAAATCCCCCATGCCCCTTCACAATGTATTTAGCTGTTTTTGAACAATGGGCAGCCAGTAGCCCAGCAGAGGATAATAATCTAAAAAAAAGATTGACAAAGTCTATCTGTGAATATACATTCTTGACAAGTTAAGGGCGACAGTCGCTCATACCACTGGACTTGTCTATAATCTGAACCGTTTTAAAGCCTCCTGATAAAGCTTTATCATGCAAAACCTTCTCCTGTTTAAACAACAGCTAAGGCATCACATATTTATCACACTTTTCATGGGGTCAGTGGAGATTATAGTATTTGGGATAACAGTACCTGCAGCCGTCAAACGGCAGTGCAGTATCATGTAAGGAAATAGTATTGGAGGTGTGGAAGTGTTTACATTCAAATTTGATGACGACTCTACTGTTGCCATAAAAGTGCATTGGCAAACAGCCCTGCTCCACTTGTAAATGCACCATTCATCAACTGAGCTGCCTAGTAATGACAAGTAGTGAAGTCCTACGTCAAAAGAAATGCAGTTTTAAATAGAAGAGATCCAGTGTTCTGAATTGTGAAATTACTGACTTTTGTCATTTATAAAAGCAAAAGATACATAAAAACTGTCATTGCTGACAATGGTAGAATTATATAATCAGTTATTTATCAATATCGGTTATAAATTGAGACAATAATAAGAAGCCAAATTGGTTTTATTGACTAAACATGTGCAGCATCTACACCTTCAGATACAGTAGGGGGTGATATGCACCTTTGAAATTGGTTTGCAATCGCTAATAATCAAACAAGCGCAGCACACTTTTGTTATGCTATTGACACCAAACTTTGCACCTGGGTAGAGAGACAAATGTGTCATTGCTGATGTGAGCATTTTTACAGCTTCAGAGGAAGACGACACAATTGTAATTCAGCGGGTTCAGAGAGGAGGTAAAAAGAAGCGATGTCAGATTTGGTTAGGTTTGAGCTTTTGAAAAGAAATCATGTGCTCTCTACATCTTGCTCTTCTTACCCTCAGGTGTGTGCAAACTAAATTGAAAGGTTGTATATCAGTTTGGCCATGAGAAGCAGATAATTGTTTGTAATCAGTATCAGCTGAAGAAAAATTTATTGTGCATCCCAAATAAATACAATGATGTATCAGAGCAGGCAGGTACTCAGTAAAGGTGCAAAAGAGAAACGTGTTCTGAGATGTCAATGTATGCAGCATATGCTAAACAAAGTATTTTGTGTTATTGTAGTCTTCCTACTGCATCCCCTGGGAAGTTGGGTTATTGTGCAATAAAACACGAGGGACTCCTGGACTAAATCAATGTTGATGTGACTTTAATGCTGGTTTTAGGTATTTCAGCTTCTAATGATCATTGTGTGGTCTTTGGAAATATTATCTAAAGATCAATCATTGTGGGTTCAAAGCCTGAGATTTAATGATCTTGCTGTGTAAGCATTTTCAATTGTTCTCTAATTGATATACAGAGCTAGGAGACCAGAAATATTCATTATTTGTCGGATAGTCACAGTAAATACTACATCTATGAAATTTATTCAAGTACTTTAATGCAACTTCAGAAACATGCTTTACTCAAACATTTCCTTTTAATTCAAATTTAAATTTAATTTATGAGATTTAAAAGGGAAATCCACTGGTTATTTTTCTCAGATTAAGATTTTGCATGGAAACATATCAGTTTATAAAAGCAGCGCATGGCTAATTCCTGTTCTTTTGAGTTGTGACACCTTAAAAAAGCTGTGTTTGTGTGAGCCTCTGTATCAGTTGTTTACAGCTCTACAAAAGTTTTCCTGTTTAGCTCCTCATGTGATTTTACTTATTCAAGACCTCAGAGAGAAACCAGAACCAAACATGTTTTTAAAGAGCAAAGATTCTGTTCAGTGTCCAAAAAATTAACACAGGTGTTTGTAGCACATCATTGTTTTTTTCTCTCTTACTCCAGTAATATGACATCTCCCTTGAGTTACCTTATGACCCTTAAAAATGTCCTGACCACTAGTTTGTAAACCACCTGATTTGAAGAAATGAAATCATTTTTATATAAAATTAGCTTTAGCAAAATAAGAAAAAACTACAACAAAATAGTAGTCCAGGGGTAAGGTTGCTGTGCAGGTACTCATATGTCATTTTCATGTATATGCTGCCAAGAAAAAAAGGACAAGCACCATAATATTGTAAAATTTAATTTCATGGCATTAATATAATGTTTGTGAGCAGACAAGCTATCAAAATCAAAACAAAAAAAAGAATATATTTTACACAAAATGAAATAAGCATCAGCAGCGTCACAACCACTTTTGAGATGATGACTGAACAAGGAGAAGAAAAGCCCAAAAACAGGACTGCTGGTACGACTGAAACAGGCAGGATTCAAACCGCAGGTCTCCTACGCGTGGCAACAACCATCTAACAGAGAGATTTGTCTAGGCCCACAAGCTCCGAGGCCAAGCTATACTGCTACTCTATCATGGGTAACTGTGGTAGCTACTTGTGTTGTACCATCAGTCCTGTTTTTGCACTGGGATGTAGCAGATTGTACCTGGGTCAGATTATAATTTGAAATCAAGTCAAACAGCTCTTTCTGGGATTGATCATTGATCATTTGTGGCATGATGGTACTCCACTGGACTCCACTGATCTAAAAAGTGCAGATTCAGACAATATTGCACCCCAGGATGGAAGCACACCAACACTGTGGATTTCAAGGAATAATCGACCCAGGCGAGGAGGGACTTGATCCATGGGTTACAGGTTCTGACAGCACTGCAGTTTGCTCCCTCTCTGGCCGTCCGTGGTGGGTGGCACGCTGATGTCCACCACGTTGTTTCCTGGGGACTCGTCATGGGCAGACCGCTCTGCAATCTGTTTCTGTGACACGATGCGGTAGATTTCTTTTTTTTTTAAAAAAAAGACAGAATACAGATCAGCCATTTCTTCCCTAAATTCCTTTATTGTTAAGGTGGACTGACAAAAAAACCTAACAGGACCACCTCTCCAACCATGTTAGATACCCACAATAACACTTAAACAACTGGTGCAGCCATGCGTCCCCTCATTGGGAAAACCAGAACAAAATGGGCTGAAAAATTTTCAAAATGTTTAAAAAGTGCCCACAATGATTCTGCAACACAAATGTTCAATATTTTACAAGTTAAAGGTTCAGTTACAATTGTAGGTAAGACAAATAAAAGAACTTCCTGCAATATAGTAAGAGTTTTTTGCACTTAACAATAAAAAATTTAGCAGTTTAGTGTCTGAAATAACCATTTTATTGCATCTTCAAATAATTTCTTTGTTAATTCAGAAACTGCTTTTTATGCTCACTTTATGCTCTTGCTTCTTTTCTCTCACATCAGTTGAGAACCAGAACATATTTTAAGACTTGTAAGGTAAAACCTTAAGTAACACATTTCAGCTTAAAAATACACAGTAATGGTATGTTGTTATACTAGCAGGTTTAGCATACCTGTAAGGATATTTTTGAAGGCTTCTTCGACATTTGTTGAGTCCAAGGCTGAAGTTTCTATGAATGACAGATTGTTCTTCTCTGGAGAGCAAGAAATAGAAACAGACACAGAAGCTTATTGTTTATTATAAACACCAAACAACTTGTGTTGTCATCAGAAATTTAGGAAAACCGTGTTGCATTTTTCATCTTCTTTTCCCGCTAAGGAAAAAAACAAACTGTACAGTTGAGATTTCTCCTTATACTTGAACATTAATCTCCTGCAGTACCTGCGAAGGCCCGAGCCTCGTCTGTGGGCACAGCCCTGAGGTGGCGCAGGTCGCTCTTGTTGCCAACCAGCATGATGACGATGTTGTTGTCAGCGTGGTCCCTCAGCTCCTTCAGCCAGCGCTCCACATTCTCATAGGTCAGGTGTTTGGCTATGTCATACACTAAGAGTGCCCCCACTGCTCCTCTGTAATATCTGTAACAGGAGCGAAGATGACAGGAAACATCAGGATGTCTGCTGATCATAAAAAGTCTTTTTTTTATAGTGTCATCTCAAAATCTTTCTTAGAAGTCCCATCATGGATTTATGATTTTTTTTCATTTAAGGAAGTATCTTCTGTTGCTTGTGCACGGATTAATCCAGAATATAAAGTAGTTATTACAACATACAGTCTGCTGTTCACTAAAAACTAAACATTGTCGGATCTCATGTTATCATGTTAAGAACTGGGTCGCTGGTGCCTTATCTGACCAACAGACATTTTTCAAGCTGTTATGACATGTTCACCTGAAGGGGACTTATATTCTACTTTATTTTGTTTTTAAATTGGTATAAGATTCAATTCTTTGTCTGACATAAAGGTCAAAGATATGTCTACTTTCTGAATTCTGCAGATTCTACTTTATTTTGTTTATAAATTGGTCTTAGATTCAATTCTTTGTCTGACATAAAGGTCAAAGATATGTCTACTTTCTGAATTCTGCAGATTCTGAATTTGGACTGAATATGTTTAACATTTATTAGAAGCACTTATGTATCTAGGGCACTGAGAGGACTGCATCAGGTTCTGTGTCTAACTCAGCAAGACTGAACCCACAAGCTCTCAAAAGTGCCATCCACCTCTTTAACTTAATGTTGTTGAACATATAAACTGTGCTTTATTTTAAGTGATCTAGTCTGAGGGATCAGGTGTCACTTGTAACTGAAGGATTTTCCCTCACTGAGGGCTTTCAGGTGACAGTCAGGTCTATCTGCAGCACACAGACATGGACTCACGCTGAGGTGATGGCTCTGTAACGCTCCTGTCCTGCTGTATCCCAGATCTGAGCCTTTATCGTCTTGCCATCCACCTGAATGCTGCGCGTGGCGAACTCCACCCCGATAGTGCTCTTACTCTCTAGGTTGAACTCATTTCGTGTGAATCGAGACAGCAGGTTGCTCTTCCCTACGCCCGAGTACCCAATTAACACAACTGTGAAAGGAAAGACAAAAAGAGTGGAAGAGAGGAGAGGAAAATGATGAGACAAGCGTGTTTAGTATACAGTGTATGATGAGGGAGTAAGGGGAGAGGCGATATACATTAATAGACCTAAGAAATGTTGACATTGCATAAAAGAGTGCCTCTAAACACTGATTTCAGCAGAACTAAGGAGCATCATCTTTTTGAGTATGAGTGTGATTTATGGGATTTGAAAACACATTTCTACTGTAATGTGATACTTGAGAATGTGCCTTTTCCCTCTTTGATTCATTACAGCTCATAGCCTAGTGAACACTATATTAAAACTCTACATTATAAAATAAAAAAGGGTTTTTTAAAGATCAACTCAAATAGTTTCTCATCCTTGTTTATCAAATAGACAAAAGCATGGCTTGACAGTACATTAGAATAACGTTTGACACGCTGACAGACTTTGATGAATATATAATGAGTAGTTTATTGCGTTTAATAATATGCCGCAATTATCTGTTTGTTTGATCCATCTTTCCTCAGTCATAATTAATCAAATGAACAGTCGCTCGATTTGTTGTTCTGCATTGCAGCCTGTTTAAGGTGACACTATTAAAACGACTGGCATAAAGAAAGAGAGTAAACAAGCTAACAAAAAGATGTTTTCATTAGTAACCATCCATTTAATACTATGAAGTATAAATTCATGACCTCACCCAAACAGAAACTAAAGCCTTGAAGTGTCTGACGGATCATTCATTAAAATAAGAGGTGCTTCAGTTTATGATGGCAGAATCTAAATAATGAAGTACAGGGGAAGGTTTTTAAGAACTATTTTTTTCACTGTTCCCTCTGCTTAACTGAATAAATGAAGGTTTTTAATAAACTTCCTACACTTGACCTTTCAAATTGAGATTTTAGTCCAGCCAAAACACCCTGATATGAAGTAAAAGAAGTTCTGACATCTTCCTCAGAGCACTCAGGTAGGGCAACTCTAACCTGGTTAACCCTTTGTTTTGTGTACCTTCATTTAAAAGTTTCTTACTGCCTCAAGGATTGAAGAGCCTTTAATAACAAGAACTATAGGAATGTGGCACTAAAACACTGAGTAAACAGATGGGAATTATCATTGTAAACATCTTAAAGAATCATAACTAGAAAGTCACTGTGAAGTACCAGCTGTGGGTCTGCACAGCTCCTGTGAACATCCAACAACATGGATTGATCATTAACAGGCCTTCCTTTGAAGTATTGTATTGCTGAGTAAGAGGAAAGTGACTGATCGGGTTCATGGACCGGGCTGAGCGGGTGTCAGGACCGGGCTGAGGTGGCTGCTCTTCACGGCGCAGCAGCAGCAGAGGTGGAGCCCTTTTGTTTTCTTTCTCCCCTCGACAGAAAGGAAATAGGGCCGAACTTTGTCCCTGTCGACATCGCGCTGGTCCGGGCTGCAGGAAGCTGATAACAGGGCTTCATCAAAACCTGAATCGACAGTTTCAGGCCGCCTTGCCCTTCCTGTTTCGGCCGGGTACACAGACGATGGATCGGGCAGAGAGAAGGAGACAGAGAGGGAGGGAGAGAGGGAGAGCCCTCGCCTCCGGCAGATGCCCTATTCATCCCACAGAGGATACTTTGTTACATCTAAATGGCCCTTTGGCTTATACAGGCCCAGGATGTTAATGTGCCACAGGAGCTGATAGCACGATCAAAGGAAGTCATTCTGGATCCAACTGAGCTCTGATGATAAACATGGACCTGAGTCTGGTACCGCTTCAATCTGAGTTCAGCAAACTGATCAGGCCCACTGATTATCACACTGAGCATATACACAAACTTATGTGC
This sequence comes from Acanthurus lineatus, assembly GCA_029814665.1. Taxonomy (NCBI): domain Eukaryota; kingdom Metazoa; phylum Chordata; class Actinopteri; order Acanthuriformes; family Acanthuridae; genus Acanthurus; species Acanthurus lineatus. Next base: position 8,841,167 of record JAPZDV010000004.1, on the reverse strand, counting down.
CTTTTCAGTGAGAGCTGGCTGAGTGACAATCATCTAAGGATGCTTATTGATCAGTATGCTAATAGGCCTTTCAACCACATTGAGGTGAAATCATGGAAAACATCAAATGCCATTCAATAAATTAGGAAAGTGTTCAACCAAAAGATCAATCCTGCTGTATGAGTTGCCGAAAGTTTAATATAAAGGCATAGCACGGATAGGGTGTTGCATCCTTTACCTATAAATATAGCTGCAGGCGTTGTAATGTTACAATGACAGCATTATGTTGTAATAACACCAACCGATTATCATCCGGGCAGTTCCTGAGAAAAAAACATTAGTCTGTTTCCATACAAAATGCAGATGTCGGCTCATCGAAAATGTCACAATACAAGAATTATAGGCATTTTTAAAGCATAGCTTCGTCGGCAATAGCCTGTTTAATAGGAGAATGCAGTAATCTTTTTTCTTTTTTTTTTTTTTTTTTTTTTTACCTTTGAACAATAAATCGTATTAATCGTGTCGGTTACCCATTCTAGACGAGGCCGATCCAACGCTTATGTCCGGAAGGGGAGGTGTAAAAAATATTGGTATGAACTGTCGTTAAACGCCAGAAAAATATGGGTAAGGTTTGTGCTGAGACTCTGCGCCAGTTTTGGCTGTCAAGGCGAGCTGGCCGCAGAAGGGGAGAGCTCCCAACTCTGCAGAGGGAGGGGAGGAGTCCCTGCACTTCAAATACCTTCCACAGGGGGCGCTCTTTACTGACATGCCAGCAGACAGCATCCAGTCAGCGCTCACGACAAGACAGTCCTGAAAATATTTTCTGAATGAAGAGATTATAAAGGTGAGACCACCAAAGATGTTCACATCATTTCATGATAATAAATTATTATGATAAAAAAAACCTTCCTGTTTAAACAGGCCCGAAAAAAACAAACAAAAGGGAAACAGTAAATCACAACCTATTGTTTAAAGAAACCATATATCATTGTTAATTTTATTCATTTTTGTTAACAGTATTGTTGGAATATTGCACTAGAAGATTTCGTTTTTTCTCATCTTGTCAAATAGCCTGAAGAGAACTTACAGAGGAAATTCATACAATGGAGCATACCGGAACTTTTTAAAAAAATTTAAATAAGTAGCAATAGATGATTCAAAAGTATGTAATTTTTTGGCATGGTCAGATTTTTTATGTCACGGTTTGATTTTTTGTTTGTTTTTTTATGTCTGTAAATATTTTTTGTTTAATTCTGCGTAAAGAAATAGCATGTTTTCTAAAAATGCAACTAGAAACTTGGAAATTTTGGACTAGTCAGGCTATTTGTATTCATGAACAATATGCCTTGTAGACAAACAAAAGTACAAAAGTATCTCAACAAAAATGGAAAATATAGAATACATTTATGTCTTAAATGCCCTGTTTGGGGGGAGATGACAAACGTGTTTGTGGATAATGACACTGTTCATTTAAAAGAAGCACAGAACATTTTCACTGTGTTTTATCTTTAGGGTGGATTTTCCCTCTGAAGTCGTGCTGACAGCTGGCCCCGCCCCTGACCACCAGCTCTGCTTCTATTGGTCGAGAGGAAGGTCAGCTGCTGCACGAAGGATGCACGTGCTGCTCCGCGCATTTCAAGATCAAGATGGCAGCCTCCGTGTGTCGGTGTTACGAGGTTAGACAATCATTCATGTCCTTCGTTGCAGTTCTTCAGTCTCAAATAGATAATTTGGTGAAGGAAATAGACAAACCTGGCTTTATAATATGTTTTTACGCCTTCAGTTATGTGGAGGGGGTTTCGGGGCGTGTTTTTGATCTAGCTAGAGCGCGAGATGTCCGTTAGAAAAAGGCCTAGTTGCATCAGATTCACGGCCGGGTTCTCAATGTTCTTGTTTATATATCTGCGTTTAAATTAATATTTTGTTTTAGTTTTGTGGGTGGAAAGGTTGTCTGCGTGGTGAGGCTTAAATTTTGTAAATTTAGGTTAAAAAAATTAAGCATTTCAGATTTACAAATGTATCCAGGCACAGATCACCGTTCCAGTGACTAGTTGTTATAAAACATACCTGGTGTATTGAAATGATTGGTGGAATAACCTCTTGTTTTTATTATAACACCGTTGTTGCAACTCGACAAAGACTGCTCGAATTGCGAGTATTTCAATTAGAAACAGTAACTAGAGTGAATGCTACAGATCTGAAGGTTTGATCCTTACAGTGAAGGCTTCAGGGGCTCTGTTATACTAATGTTTTCATGATGCATAAGACATCGCTCTCCACTAGCATTATCAAAATCCCAGATGAGGGAATATGTTTTGAAAGAATGCTGTTCTATCCCTCTAGTAGAGTCTTGGAGAATCTAAATTAAGAAGCACTTAAGCTGTTGGAGAGGGTTGTACTGCACCATACGTTGCTAACCAGCTTTGTTGGTTTTACTCTGAGCGTATCAAAATACTAACTTGTTAAATACAGCTCTAACTTTAGCCAAGGCACCTAGATGCAAAGTAATACCATGCAACTGATCAAAACAAATGGTAAACTGGGTTCTTACACGTATCGTCACAACATCATGATTCCTATTTTTCTTGCTGTTTTTTGTTTTATGTCCTTGCTCATCATTGTGTGGGCACAACTCATTAGTATCAACTTTACAGCCGTCACTTTGTGTCCATTAGCAGAGTCAGTAGAGTTGATGTTTGTTACTTACAGTGACTCTCTCTCCATTGCAGCTGGTTGGCAGACGTGCCATGGCCCTCTGCTCCCGGCCTCTGGTCTCCTCAGTGTGGAGAGGAGATGCCTACAGGTTACTTAGGAACCCAGCTGCAGCTGTGCAGGTACACATTTACAGCTCCTATACACGACTCACACACGTTGTCAGTTCCTTTAGAGAGAAAGATCAGTTGTTTCCAAGCTAATTTGGTTAGTTATAAAGGAAAATGTGGATAGACAAGTAAATCAACTTTCAGTGATTTCATTAATATGACAGCATTGGTCCATTTTTTAGAATTTTCTCCTGTCTTACTAAATAGTACATTGACATGGTTTGTGTTCTGTTTCTCAATGTCTTGGATAAAGTTGGACTTCCCAGGGGAAATATGTGAATAGTCTGTTCACTCTATGTGTCTGTCTGTCTGTCCAACTAAAGTCCTAGTTTCTGTTTGCCTCATTAGGTGCGATATGCTTCAGGGCCTAAAGGTTTCCTGGGAGAGTTTGTGGACAATCTGCGTCAGGAGTTCAACAAGAATCAGGAGATGAAAGAGAACATAAAGAAGTTCAGAGAAGAAGCTAAGAGGCTCGAGGAGTCTGATGCTCTTCAACAAGCCCGCAGGAAATATGTAAGGGCATAAATTAGTTTGTAGCCTTTGTGATTTTATACTGTATATCGTATATATTTTTATAATGGCAATGTCACTTTGTGTCTTAATGTCAAAATGCAAATTATCTGCATCAACCAGTATTTTCTTTGCATTTTTTTCCTGCATTAGAAATCTATAGAGGCTGAGACAGTTAAGACGTCAGAGATGTTTAAGAAGACCTTTGGCTCCCTGTCACACACTGTCAAGGAGGTAAAATATTAGCTCTTTATCTGATTTACAAATAACAGTCATCATCTATACTCTGGAATGTAGATAATGTTGATAGTGATAATGTTGATAAAGGTTAATAATAATTAAATCCTGTAGCTTTCTGAAAATGTATATATTGTATTTTTAACCACGCTGACTTACTTACTGCATTGTCTTTGCATATACGTGTTTGTGTGTGTGCATGTTTGGCTGTTCTGACCAAAGGGTCTTGAGGAGGTGAGTCGTACTGACATTGGGAAGAAGATCAAGGAAGGTGTGGAGGGGGCTGCAAAGACAGCCATACACTCTGCTGAGTCTGTTTCCAAAGGAGGAGAAAAACTGGGCCGAACCAGCGCATTCAAGGCCATCTCGCAGGTCAGAAGACAAAAAAATGTTATTTTGTGTGCAGATGCCAGGACTTGGTATGGAATGCGTTACAGCTACCAAAGATCCAAACACAGTGAATCCAGACTACCTTCAGATATGGTCAGGCAGATCTGATTGCATTCTGTCCACGATGTATTTACACCTTGCATAAACATGCATTTTGCCCATATAATGCGTCTAGATACCTATCACATTTTCATACCAGGTCTAAATGGGGTCTATGTCTTTACATTGTTGCCAGCACTCAGCTACTTACCAAACCACATACTGAGCTTCTATCCTGCACAATTTGATGTAAACACATGTATTATTGTACCTCAGATATAATAAAACTATGTGTCATCTCTGTAGAGTGTGGAGACCATTAAGAAGGAGATAGATGCTGGAGATGCAAGTCCTTACAGAGCTCCATCTCAGCTAAGAAAGAGAAGCGATTTCTCCTCCAAAGGAGCTGACAGTGACTCCAGAGTATTCGAGGCCAATGAGTGAGTAACTGTTGGAACTCAACCCCTTTTCTGTACAGATAAATAATCACTTGGACAGTGTTTGTCCCCTTTTGATCCAAACACCCTTGTTGTAAACAGTCTTTATGATGGAAGTGAATTTCTTGACTTTTGTGATGCAGAGAGGCTATGGGTGTTGTTCTCCATAAGGATTCAAAGTGGTTCCAGCAGTGGAAGGACTTCAAGGACAATAATGCTGTATTTAACAGTAAGAGAATCCTCTGGATTTATTAGCTCAAATACTGAGGAATTAATGTTATATAATAGATCACCTACTATATGCACGCATGTAATTCTGTAAGTCCAGCAGGTGGCACCAGATTCTTTACAGTATATTGCATAATAAACTAATACAGTGCAGGTTTAAGTCTTTGTCCTGACAGATGGCCACATGCCCTAACTGCTGCAGGTTTATCTCTATTAGTAATGCATAACACTCACGTTTTTCGAACAATCTGTTCTCACGGCAATATTTCATTTCCTACAGGGTTCTTTGAGATCAAGATGAAATATGACGAAAGTGACAATGCCCTCATCAGAGCATCCAGAGCTGTGACTGACCGAGTCACTGACTTCTTAGGTAATGCTGCATTATGGTTGATATTGATGTTGCAGTAATTCTCATTGTCATCTCAATCTAAAATCTGCTTTGAGCAAATGGAGGTCAATCAAAGGAAAAACTCCATGTTGAGGTCATAGCCTGTTTAATAGATAAAATTGGGTTTTTGAGGAGCATAAACATAAAATTTAGGCTTATATTTTTTAATGCCCCATTCATAGCACTGAGTGACGTCTTTGTTGTTGTTTGTCTTTGTTTTCTAGGTGGTCTTTTCTCCAAGACAGAAATGTCTGAAGTGCTGACAGAGATTGTGAAGGCAGACCCTACATTTGACAAAGACTCTTTTCTCAAGCAGTGTGAGAAAGACATCATTCCCAACATACTGGAGGTAAAAAACAATCTCTTGTTTCAGGTTCTACTGTCTCTCAGAGAGTCTTTGACTTTGGCCACTTCATTCACACTCTTTGCTCAGTACATAGTGATACATCACATGTGAAACTGCACTCTAGCTTTTATCAGATGAAAATCAATGAACTCAGACCTGCCTTGTTAAAATGAATAAAAGGAGGCTTCACCTGTCATATTTTGAATCATTTTCTATTCAAGCTGAGCATTAAAAGACATCTTTCAAATTATTGTCAGGAAACACTCAAAACAATGTGCTGTGTGTTTCACAGTTACATAACAAAAGCTGATGATGCACTTAAATGAAAACCACAGGTGTTTAAAGAAATGAAAATGTGCTCTAGG
>JAPZDV010000004.1:8736003-8835398 GCA_029814665.1 Acanthurus lineatus | reverse complement strand
GGTAAAATAATGTCTGTTTATGTTTTAAAACAGCCTCTGACAAGGTTTGACTTAAGCAGAAGTTACCATTGTAATGGAATCGGACCTAGTAGGGAATAATAAATAAATGAAGTCTTTTTTGCTGTGTAGGCTGACTCGTGAAATAACCCTCTGTTGTAAGCAATCATCAATAACACAGTGTCACTGTCCTTTCTGCAGGCTATTATCCGTGGAGAGCTGGATGTGTTAAAAGACTGGTGCTACGAAGCTGTAAGTTCAGTGCAGCAACATCTTAGTTAAATACAGTGAATCATTGTAGATTATAAAGATATTTGCATTTTATCAACACTTTGATTTGATAAGAAATGATGACATGTTGTAGTACTTTCTGTGTTTGTCAGTGTTTTTACATGTTTGCAAACAAAGCATAGCTGTGTCAGTCCACTTCAGTTGTGTCATTCTCATGTCTGTTTTCTTGTCTCTGTCCTCAGACTTACAGTCAGCTGGCTCACCCCATCCAGCAGGCCAGAGCATTGGGATTGCTCTTTCAGTCTAAAATCCTTGACATTGATAACATCGATGTAAGTGGTTTCACACATGTACGCCAGCCCTGATCATATACATACAGCGTTTACTCATTTTCAAAGTAAGATTTGCTGTCTTTGCTTTCCTAACAAACCCTATCTCCATTTACAAGCATAGAAGCAAAGATAATTTATGTTTACATGCAGTTCAAGAAATCAGTTTGCAGCAGAAAGTGACAGTAACTATTTTCAAGTGTGCTCTTTTCATTAAAAATGTTTGTTTATTGTAGCTAGCGATGGGGAAGATGATGGACCAGGGCCCAGTGCTGATCATCACCTTCCAGGCTCAGGTCGTCATGGTGATCCGCAGCCCCAAAGGAGACATTGTGGAAGGAGATCCGGTCAGTAAACTAATAATAACTGCACCAGCATAGTGAATCTGATATAATGGAAGTCATCTCAAGGAAGTAAACAACTGAAATGGCTGATATTAGATCAGCTCTTTGTAACATACATCCCGTTTACATTTGTCTGCATTACCCTGATTTTCTCAGATTTAATATGGGACTCTGGCTTGTTTCATTAATAAACTGGAATTTAAACAGCTGGCAATAACTAATGTTATATAATATCTTAATATAGATGTATGGCATCTAGTCGGTTCAACTGTTTTCTTCCTTCATGTTCTACAGTACAATTTTAATGAGTAGCGGTTGTTTACCAATAGGTCAATAGCAGGAAAGCCTTCCATCCTCTACTCTGCTCTTTCTCTTCCTTCTATAGGGAAAGGTGATGAGGATGATGTATGTTTGGGCGTTGTGTCGTGACCAGGAGGAGCTGAATCCCAACGCAGCCTGGAGACTCCTGGACATCTCGGCCTCCAGCACTGAGCAGGTCCTCTAGGAGGAGGAAGGCAGAAGAAAAGGTCAATACAGGACACACAAACTGTGAAGGAAGGAAGAGCAGAAGATACAAGGATGTGTCTGAAACAGCTGCACACACTCACACACACACACATACATATATACACATACATATATTAACATCTGAGGGCAGAGTGCAATCATGCACCTGTGTTATGCCGGAGAGATTTCTGATGGCTATACAGAGGATCTTTGTGTGCATGTAAATATATTTATCCACTCTGGTGCAAAAATGTACATGAATATAGCGATAAAGTACCAACATATGATACATCAATAGATAACTGTGTGTTTACAAATATGTGAGTGTAGTCTTCTGCACTTCTGGTTAGCTCAGTGTTCGGGTTTCCAGATGAAGAGTGACTACAGAACATTTACATTCATTTTGAATGGTTGAAGTGACCTATTTCATCTACTGGCTAAAAGAGGAGACTGTGCCATTTCCCCTCATAGTTTTCCAATCCAAAGGTACAATCCATCCATCTCAGCCTGGTGACTTGATCCAAAAGATGGAAGAAGAAAAGTGGACTTTGTGCCTGTGACTTTACCTGGTGGTCTTAAGACTAAAACTGTGTTGAAAGCCCATCGCTGTCTTTGTCAAGAAATAATCTACTCAGCATGTAAAAACTATTGTTTAACATCATCTGTGGTTGTGGAGGGAGCTTTCGTAATTCGGATTAAGCAACCAGATTACCCTTGATTGGGCTTGAGACTTCAGACAATATTCGTATGACAGTGAGGTTTCCAATTTGTTGCTGCTGGTTTTCACATCAACTTATCAACTTGCAATATAAGTAAGATGAAGTTTGAGCCATATAAGTGATCTTTGTAATCATGTCCCTGCTGTCACATGTACTGTAGTTCAGAGCACAAATGCAATACAACCTGAGAAAAGATAAATGCTGCTAGTGTTTTCTCAGGTTGTGTGGCATTGGGCCCCCCTGTCGCTGTACATTATGTACACCCTCAGAAAGAATACACATATTGTATCTACAGCTCTTAACTCTTTGTAAATATATGAATATGATTAGTATTGCTTCTGTGTAAGCATGGGTGGGACCACAGTCAAGTGTTTCATCATGGCAGCCTTTTTTTTGTTTGGGGATCATTTGCCATCACTTGTTGCAGATTTTTCAGCAATTCAAATGTTTGGTTTACTTTCATGTATATGTATTTTATTGTGTCATCTGTATTTAACATTTATTTTGTGTGATAGTTGGGGTCTCCACTCACATGTCAGTGGAGACTGAAAACTTTATGATTGTACTGTGACTCTTTCAACAACTGCTCGGTTATTCTACTGAAATGTCCGCATTTATAAAGAGAAGTTGAGCTCTTGGTAAATATTATTATTGGATTATTGTGCCATGAGAAACATAACATGTTTAATATGGATGACATTTATCATCCCTGGCCAAAGCTTGTGGTGTGAGATGGTCTGATAATAACTGGAGCTCATTTCTCCCCCTGATGGTCAAAACATGCTCAAATAACATCACTTTGTCATGAATCCCTGGTGTGTGCTCTTGATATTAATACATAAGATAACATGAATGAAAAGTAAACCATACCAGTTAGGGCAACACTCATATAAAAGTTACACTTTTAATTGTAAAACTTGAACAATGGCTAAAAGGATTCCTTGATAAACCTGCTTAAAGAGCTGATGAGGAGGAAACTGTTGGTTAGAATACTGTGGCAATACTTAGTCAAAAAAAACTCATGAAATAAGGTAAATGTATTTTAAATATTAAAATATTGAAATTTTCATCTTTTCTGATCTCTCAATTTCATGTAATTGAGAGATTACTTGAAATTTTCTGAGGTATGCTAGACACTTGGAGTTTTCCTCCAGTGCCACTATCAGCCAAAATATAATCTTTGAACACAAAGTACCATTTCAAATCAATAAAAATAAAGATTGCCAACAAAATGTCCAAGGAGATAAATCTTTTAGATGAAATATAGCCTTTATGAAGCCTTTACTTGCAAGACTCAACAGATCACCACTTTGTTCTATGCATCGCTTTTACATTGTGAGCTAATACGATTCAGTTTTATTTATATAGAGCAAAATCGCATCTGGAGTTTTTTTAAGGCACTTTTTTTATATGGAGAAGGTCTAGACAACACTCTATATTATTTTCTACAGATGGTTGTTGGCTGTAATTGAGACTCCAGTAGAAAACGTAAAAAGTTTTAGTTTTAGTGTCTTATTTTCTATATCAAGGCACAAATATTTTCCATCTATTAAACTGTGTCAGAATTACACTCTGCCAGATCAAATCTGTTAATGTATAAAATGTCCTTTTTTATTTGGGCTGAATAAATTTTTCAGACTGAAGTATAGACTGGTTTATAACAAGTGATAACAGGGCCAGCTTCCCAACTTGTCAGCATGCCTAAAAACAGATTTTATCAACACTATGTTAGGGAATGATAAGGTTTCCTTGAAAAATGGCCTGGTTGTTGCTGTATTTAGCATTCAAAGAATCCTTAGACAATCCTACTATATGATGCATATGCATTTAGAAGTTTTTCACTAATATTTACAGATTACATCCATTCCTCAGCTTAACACTCATCGTTTTGTCTTTGAGTCGACCAAAGAAAATATATTCATGAGTGTTTCTTGGTTTTTCCAGTAACAGTCTGCAGAATAAAGAATGCTGTATTAAGATTTCCACCGTCCAAGCTTTTCTTAAGAGTCAGCAGCTCTCAATGCATTGTTTGTGCTCGCAAGAGAAAATTAAACTCTGCACCTTGTGTGTGTGTCTGTGTGTGTGTGTGTGTGTGTGTGTGTGTGTGTGTCCTTTGTTTTTCTCATTAACTGACATGCTTTTATAGATGCCCATGGATGTGGCCATTGACACTGGCTGATAAACCTATGGATTTGGTCGTATAGGGATGATAGATCAGGCTTTAAATAACACATGCCTGTAGATTCACACACAGGGCCGATATATAAGGAACCTCATCTCACAGCTGTCTGATGTGATGAATGACTGGGGACGTCCTCATACTGACTAATGGTCCTCCAAAGTCTACTTGCTTCTCTTAACTGAGCCTGAAACCCTCTGAGAGCTGATGTGTGAGCGACATAAGCTTTAAAGCTAAATTAAAGTAAATCCCTGCCAGTTAATGAAATCATTAAGTTTCTGCTGAAAATGTTCAAATATGCAGTTTATATTAAAACCATCTGTATCACAGGGTATAGTAAAAGCACTGTTGTGGAAAAAGTTCATGTTTCCCCCCGAGCTATGAATGCTTATTGTATGTGAACCAATGGGGCAGATGCACCAACACAACAGCCTGGAAGCTGAAAAGTGCTTTCCTTTAATTTCTTCAGTGGTTATTAGAGCATGTTCCTGGTGGCACACTACCATGTATACGTCAAGCTGTGCTCTAGCCTACATAATAAAGGGCTTTCAGCATTGTGTATGCAGGAACAGCAGATGATTATGTGTGCATTTAAATGTCATGAAACATGTTGCTTGTGTTTACATCCAGATTTACCTTTGTAGTTGTTCAGGTCTGAAACTAATTGGTTAGATAAGAAGCAAAGTACTTCTAACTCTAATTCACCTTGAGTGACCTGATGGACGAATTTAGTATCGACAGTAGCTTGATGCTCAGGGGACCCTCTCAGTGTTCTAAGATTAAAGCACATACTTAAGGGTTATCTTGAATTATTCTCATCTGAAGTGGACACTGAGATTCTTGAAAGGAATAGTTAGGTATTGTGGATAAAAAGTTAGCTGTCTGTCAGGTTGCTAGGCAAAAAACAGAAACTCCAGACAGTTACCTTACCTGTTCATGAAATAGTCCAACACTTTGATCCCCATAAGTCACTGTCTTTTAAACAAGCAACAAACTTGCTGTTATGCTGTTTTTGCTTTTATCACATAAGATGAATTATCATTCTGGACTGCATGCATAAGGTCATGGATGTAGTTTGTTGAGAGACACTTGATGATTATTAATAAGTCCGTTAAGTAAAAGTGGAGAAGTGAGACTTGAAGACAAGTCGTTGCAAATTCCACCCTGAGTTGAGCCTGTTAGGCATCACTTATTCCCAAACTCTGTACTCCTTAGCTGAGTTTTTTCAGCCATGTTTAGATTTAAATTCTAAAAGGTCTAGTTTTAGGTCAAGGTAGGTGAAGGAGGTGAGATATGTCTTAAAGGAAAGACTGCCCAAAAGCACAGTCTCAGGACAGTGAAGGTTCAGTGCTCCACAAGCCAACCTCCATGTAGTTTAAGGATATCACTTACCCAGACTCACCTGCTGCTCTGTGGGATCAGATATCCTGCAGCAGTGACCTATGTCTGCTCCCCGAACCAAACCTTGACCTCCAAGCCCACCATCTGCATTTCATAACCTCACCAGCTTGAGGCTCGTACCAATTATGACCTCAGTCTGCAACCTGCTGGAGCGTTGCTCAGTGTGATTTGATTATGAAGCTCCTTCAGGACAGTGTTACGATCTACTGACTATTAATTAAACCTACAGGGAGAGCCCATGCGGCCTCAGGCGGGGGAGATGTGGATGTGTGCGGACGGCAATCTGTCCCAGTGTTTGTTTAGTTTTAATTGTGTCAATTAATTACTTCTCACAGTGAGTGTCTGGAGCTTAGCCACAGGCACAGTCAGGTCGAACCACTTGTTTGTTCCACATCTTGGTTATGTATTTTCTTACAAAGCAAAACAAGGAATGAGGTCTGACATAAGATGCAGGTCACCCTATTGACCTACTGTGATGAAGTCTTGGGGGCATGCAAACTATCAAAAATTCATTAACATATCACCTTTAAAAAAGTCTTTACTGTGACCTACTTTCTTTCAGAAACAAATAAAAAAATGAAAAAATTTATTTGAAAGAACAGACTGCCATTTATTTGTTTATTCTTAAATTAATGTGTGTCAATATAGTTCATTTTTGCGCACCTTCTCAAGCCTGATAGCTTTTAATTCAGCTATGTTTTGCATATGTTCAAAGGCATACAGAGGTCATTAGTTGACCCCCATTCCACAACCCAACCTGACTTAGAGACACCCCACCCATGCTCAACTGCATTTCCTGTAAGGTTCATTTAAATGGAGCAGTTCTTTTGAGGAAATTCCTTCGCAAATCAACAAAAGTTCAAAGCACAGTGACAATTTATACAATATAACAGCTTTCTGCGGACTGTCGATTTGGATTCCGGTAAGAAAAAAAAAAGCACAAACCTAAATAGAAGAAGAAAATAGAAACCAACTCTAAATAAGCGAAATGAGCACTTATCTCCTGGCAACTATAAAATTAACTTTTAGTCATACAGGTTCATTGCAAATTAAATAGCGAGGTATGTGTAAACAAACAAACATGCTAGCTGCATGGCTTCAAGGGCCCCTCAATGTCCATGCCCCTACGCAGTCCTCTTACATAATGCAAAAGCCACACACGGCTTTCGGCGCTTCACTCATCCAAACGAAAAGATTATGTGTGCCGTCCATGCAGGAACAGTCATAAGAGAGCATGGACGGAGGGGAGGGAGAGGAGGGAGAGGGGGGAGACAGAGCGGTGGGGCGGATCCCTCAAAGTGAGCGCACTTAAAGCTGCTCCGGACAGAGCAGAGGAGGAACCGCAGGACGCGACCAAGTTCAGACCTGAAGCTCCGCGTAAAGGCTGAGGGATCCGGGAGCTGACCGCGGTGCTGAACAGCTGCTGCTGCTGGATCTTCATCACACACATCCTCACCTGTGATACCCGCTGCAAAGTAAGTTCACTTATCTGCTTTTCTCCAGTTTCAAACTGAAATGATGCAGCAGTGATAGTTTTATTTGCAATGAGTGAACTTTTTTACGTGGAAGTGACGGTGAAGCTATGAATGTCATGTCATCCAAGGCCTCGGGTTAGTTCTGTGCAGGCTGTAACTTTGTGCTGCTGTGTAACTTTATATTGCATTGGACCATTTTGTGAAAAAAAAAAATCATAAAAATTTAATGTTTTATAAGAAAAGAAAGTATTTACTGTATCACTTATTTATAGCCCACAGCGGTGATCTACTTAACTGCTGCCAACATGTCAAATAATAGAAAAAACATCACAATAAAACAGACATTTGTGTTAAAAAGTTACTCTAGATGGTTGTGCTTTCTTTTACAGATTGATAATGAAGCAGCATTTTAAACTGTACTCATGGTATCCAGGGCGCAATAAAAATGTGGATTAAACATGATGTCCCTCTTATGTACTGCATTAATTTTAGTAAATTTAAAAATTAGAATAATACATAGAACCATCTACTTCTTCTTGCTTTAAGAGATGCCAGACAAAAGTTTAAAATGTCTGAACAACTTTTTCTCTTTTCTGTAGGAGAGTTTTATTGTTTTCTGTTAGAAGGATAAACATTAAACTGCTGAAAGGCTTTGAGGTGATATAATCAGAGATCACCGCCAGCAGGGATAAAAGAAACACAGAGGCAGCAGAGTCGTGTACACTGAAATAACATTTACAGATGCCATAAAATCTGAAAAGCTAAATAAAAGGGAAATTCAACTGTAAATATTTGGTTTTGTTCAGCCTGACAGGCCTTCAGTTGGGGTTTATTTTAGACAACATGATTTCACCCTTGCTATTTAGAAAAGTCCTTGACAATTTCAAAGCTGCTGTCATAATCCACAGGTATAAATGGGAGGTATTACAGGTATTATAGCCACAAGGAACGCCATATGTCACGGCATGTGCTCTGTTACAACACGTTTGTATGGCTGCTTGAGGCTTTCAGTGACTCTACGATACCCAGATTTTATCCCTTTTTGAAAAAATATTCTGTGATATTTTTGCATGTTATACATCCAATCTGAGCTCAAAAACAGTTAAAAGTCAGTTTTTATTTTTTGTCAAGTGTTAATCAGGTGTCTTCAGGCACCACAGTGTGATTTATCTGCTGCTTAGAAACCAAAGCAGGTCACTCAATGAAGATCTATGAGCCATGAAATTGATGTTGCCCGTTCCTTTATATTCTTTACAGCTTTATTTGTTTTGCTTTTCAATGGAACTGACTTTCCATCCTTTTTCTGGGCTCTGTCGCAGCAAAGTTTTTGAGCAAAAAAATATATCCTTTTAAAACACGAACAAACTAACATCCTGATAACCTCTGAAATCCACATATTTGCCGAGTTTGTTTGTGAAAAAGAACAACTTGACCAGTTTGTGATATAAAAAAAGCCTTTTCTACCACTGTATATTCTGCCAATGCAGCATAAGCTGTCCTGTCAAGCAGAGTTGCAGTGACCAGCAAATATTTTGGTTGTCTTACGTAACTCTGCATATTTTGACTGGGCAGATACTCCAAAGAATTTTAATCTTAGTTAACTTAAAAATCTAGTCTCTCATCATTTCCTTTGTTTTCTGGGAGCTGATAGAAATCAGTCGGATCCTGAAACTGTAAAAAAATAGTCTGAAAAAAATAGTCTAAAAGCAGTTTTTAAGTCTTAAATTAAAAAAGTGAGATACTTTAGAAAAGTGTTTAAACTACATCAAACATTATATATCTTTCACTAGCAGCCCTATGGTTTGCACTCACTGACTCTGACCTAACATGTTGTCCTGTTATGTAAACTTAATGCCTATTTCATGGCTCTCAATTGACTTTTGAGTCTTCATTTAGCATCTTTCTGTACATGCAGCTACCTGGGCTGTCCAGCCTGATGCAACCACAGGCCATTTGATAATTGATTCTGAGGCAGGCAGTTTCTTTCATTATGTCTTCAAGACTCCTATTAAAGCTTTGCTTTGCCCTTCAGTCCCATCACCCAGAGAGCAGGGGAGCTATCAATGTGTCTTTGCGAGGATTGGCGGGGTGGTAAGGAGGGAGACGGAGCCTCCTGGAATAGAATCTGCTGACTTGGGAGTGCACCTAACGCAGGAAATGTCTCTCCACTCCACAGCCCATTAAAGAGGCTACGGAGAATGTTTCTGTGCAAGAGTGCAGCAACTCTCTAAGGGTTTTCCCCACATTTCTCTCCTCCCTCATCAGTGTCTGATTTATTTATCTCGTACTAAGCTGTACCTGAGTTCAGGGGAGGGATAGTGCTTCTGCCAGGTCTCAGTTATTCTTTTCCCAAGAAACATTAGAAGATTGGACAGAGTATGTTAGAACAGTTTAAAGTGAGACTGTGTTGCCAGGGGGGACTGCAAGGATTGGGCCTTCTGAAAACCACCCACTCTGGGCCCTAAAAAAGTAACAATCTATAATTGTTGACATGTTCCAGGACCCTTATTTAGCACTGAACCTCCTTAATCAATCAGACGTTTCCCTTCATTTAGCCCAATCACTCATGTTGTGTCTGGTCTTTGCTTTTCTCTTTTAGGTATCTCGACGAGTGCATCCTCAAATGAAGAGGTTCCTGGAGACGAAGACATAAAAATAGAAGCTGTATTGTAAATCAACAACTCATCGCAGCAGGGCCAAAACCATTCCAGTGATTCAATACAAAAACGTTCTCTGAAGCACAACACGGATCATTTACAGCCTGCATGCACTTTGATTGATCTATAGAAGATCTTCAGCCACTCAGCTGAGATTTATGCCCATCTGTGGCTGCTGGATGACATTTATAATATTGACAAATGAATTGAGGGCTGTGCAGATGCTTTGAAGTTGAAGTGGTGCCTCAGTTTTTGTATTGTTAGTGGGAGAAAGTGAGAGGGAAACATGAAGAGCAGCATGTTAAGTGTAATTAACCCTCAGTGAGCATGCCTCAGCTTGCTTCACAGTTCACCAGAGGGCTTACTCATTTGCACTACTGATTTGTTCCGTGTTATTTCTGCAGGAACAATTTCTTTGCTCTGTGGCTGGTGGGAAACACTGGGGTTGAATTCAATTGGTTGCCATCTGCCAGACTTCACTATGTGATCTCCCTCTGGTTTAACAAATCAGTGACAGAGATGACCCTGCAAACCCAGGCCCTCATAGCCTCTGACTGCTAATAAAACTCTAACAGTAAACACTTAAAACATTCTCTCACTTCAAAGATGAGTGACACAAACTACTGGGTCGTGGACTATGATCTCTCTTCTCCGGCTCCACCCGGATACCCCAGGAGCCCAACGGTGCTGCAGCCCATGGCAGGGCACCCTGAGCAGGGGACAGCCTTTTGTTTTGTCGGCCTCCTCGTCCTGCTACTGCTTTTTCTCGTCGTTCGCTGTGTCCGCATCTTGTTAGATCCCTACAGCAGCATGCCAGCATCGTCGTGGACGGACCATAAAGAGGGACTGGACAGAGGACAGTTCGATTATGCACTTGTGTAAAGACGAGGATTGAGCAGGAGATGAGGAGGGTGATGTGTGAAGGGTCTTTTGAGGAACTTTTGATTGCTGATGTTCGTTGGATGCCCTGCTGAAGATAAAAGCATAAAACCCATTAAACTGAATTTGTATGAGGAATCAAAGCAGCAGATCAGAGAGGAAAAAAAGACACACCAGAAGTCCTGCATCCATTTTCATTAAAAGTAATGTGTGTATTATTGAAGATTTATGGTGTATGTGATGTTACCCTGCAGCTTTTAGTGTGATAAACACTGCAGGAAGACAACAATCAGTATCACAGCATTACTTTTATAATGTCACTTTGTAATTCTGTAATGTTTTTATAATTCCCAAATAGAAAGCAGAGCTGCTGCAAGAGATGTCCTTATTGAATTAAGAGAAATTCGGTGAGTTTAGGGCAGACATGGAAGACATCTAGACAGAACTAATACACACTCTTATTGCAGATTTAGAGATAAAAATGTCTCTGTATATCTCTTTATATGCTGAATTACTCTTTCAGTATAAAAATAAGCTTATTTTTGCAGCTTTTATTGTTTAATTCTTTTTTTGGAACTGCAGATAAACCAAAAATTTTGAAGATGTCATAGTTTCTCTGGAGCTAGAATTTTTTAATTTTTTTATTGTGAGTCATGCTGGATACTATGAGGCATTTGCACCACTTCTAAGACTATCCTCAGGTAAAATGATTTTTAATCAATTAATACTTCTAAAATTTAAAGGTAATCATTTAAATTGCCACCTAAAATCTGGCTTAAGCTGCTTTTTGTATCGCTCTATTTTCTTTAAAAATCACTGTGTCCTAAATTCCCAAACTTTTGCCATCATAGAAGCTAAAGTTTCTAATACATAACAGTTAATACAGTACATTTTATTTGGGGTTGTGCTGTTTCATGTCGCTCTCCCTTTAAGAGGCTTAAGAGGCTCAGTGCAGGGGGTCACAGCACTGACTGAATATGTGTCATATACAGTTATGATTATGAAATGCATGTACACCAATTTTCTCCATCTAATCCTTTTTGCCTTTAGGCCCCATCCAGTGCACCAGCCAAATCTGTTCAACAGTGCCTGTAGAATTATGAGAAAAGCTAATATTGTTTCATACTAATAATGTTACTGCTCCTTTTGCCATTTGTTTTGTAACATTGTCTCTGCCCTTCTTATACTTTGAAGTCCTTTAAAACATGGCTGAAAATGGATCTTTATAAGTAAAGTTCACTAATAATATTTAATTGATATGATATAAGTTGATTTGTTTCCTTTATGATGGCCAAATGACTGTTGATTAATACCAAATTGTTGTATATGGCTCAATTTCCTCGATGTAGATTCTTGCTTGTAAAAACTAGACATTTTCCTAATGTTTCTGTAAAGTGGCATTCAGTTTTTCTATGAAATAAAAGCTTTGATTTGGTCTTGATTTCAGATAAGTTTTATTACCTTACTGACCTGCAGTGAACACAAACAAACATAAACTTTTATTTGAGCAAAGGCTGTCCTCACTTCTGCACTCAAAATCAATCTTGGCAAGATTTAGAGCAAATGAAATCAATAGATTAATCAATTGGAAGCTCGTAAAGAGACACAGTTGGTTAATTTATGAGGCTCGACTCTCACAGAGTCAGATAACCCCCACCCCACCCACACTAGATGAAATATAACCCTTTGCTAAGGGACCCCGACCCTCATCACAGCACTCTGCTTGTTTGGATGAGAGAAACAAACACTAAGAGCAAACCTCACTGTTAGTAGTCAGGTTTTCTTAAAACAGCCACAAAAGTCTTCACAATTAAAGGAAAAAAGTAATAAACAGGAGTTTGAAATATTTTAAGAAGATCAAGTTGTAATGACACTAGAGTTGCTTATCACAGCTGATGCCTTTTCAATTTTCTGAATCATTCTACAAAAAGCAGTTTCAGATGTAATTATACATTTTTAAAGTCCATTTTTTTGTTTTTTTTTTTGGAAGAAAATTGCATTTGTTGTTTTCAGTAGGATTTTCCCATGGCTCTCAGCTTTATACTTCCTGATAAATCTCCTGTGAGCACTCAGGAAGGTAGCAGATCTCTGGCTAGCAGTGACCTCCTCTGGACACTTTGAGAACTACAAGTATAAATCCACTGATAACTGGGGGATCAATCAGTGCTTAAATGTGTTTGTTTACATTACAAGAAAACACATGATAATCCTTACAGGATACAGGAGGCATAAAATCAGTTTTCTCATCTCAATATTTCCATGATACATTTATTCTCAGAGTTTCTCAAATTTTATTTTACATCAGCATCTGAAGAGATTTTTAACATCAACACAATTTAGCCATGCAAACGGCACAACTAAAAAGTGGTCAGTCACAGTGTGTGTTGTTACAATGTGACCTGACATGTTTGTTCACAGTGTTTTCACAACATAACCAAGATCAGCTTATTCAAAATAGTCTCATAAACTGCCTTTAAATGTTGATAATATGATCTTGAATAACTTATTCTTTTCAGATGGCAATGCTATCCAGTCGGGGAGCTCTAACTGACTGATGAGCAAATTAACTTCAGCTGAAAAAAACAGTTGCATAGTTACTTTTCTCAGATTTCCCACATGTTTTCAAAGACTGAAAAACTGGCCAACTGTTTTCAAGGTTTTTCTCTGAAGAAGAGTATTGGTGAGGAAATTAGTCAGGGCAAGTTATCTGTGGTGTTAAGCGTTGTAAAATCACGGCCAGTGCACAGCCAGACTTTGGTAAGTGAACTAACGTGATATCAGCCCTCTACAGTTTATCAGGCCTCAACAGATGGCTGGAAGCTCAGTGTGACACCCCAACCTCATTAGTCTGGCAATTAGGAGGAAAGAGTTTGCTTCAGTGAGTTTTAACAATTTACTTCCTTGATAAAAAAAACAAAGGCTTTCAGTTCTCATCACCCTCTCACATACTGTATAAGTGTCCTCATGCACACACATGCATGTGTGCACAGATATGGAAATAAGGCTGGATCATTGAAAAACACAGACTTCAGATTTGACATGCATGACAGACGTTGTTCTGCGTCACTATATGTGACATCTCCAATAGGTCATGATGTATCATGATGTATGTAGTGGAGGGTGTGAATATTATTATTATACAATATTATACAAAGTATAATTTTTATGATTTAGTCATACAGCCTTTTTTTCTTTGGAAAAGTAGTACCTTTATTTTCAGGAAAAGGTGTGGTATTGTGATGGCTGGTGTTACATACAGGTTCAGCTGATTCGATCATCCGTGTCTCTGCCTCAGTTCACAGGCGTACAGACAGGGCAGGTGCGCACAGTATGCAAATACCTTCCTGAATGTGCACAGGATAATTATCTGGTAATGTGACTCCATCCCACATAAATGCACATAAACACACTTGGACATACTCTTACCGCACACACACACACAGTACAACACATGCAAATCATGTTTTTTCCAAAGCCCTTTAAACACACTTTACAGGTTCACAACCAAATAATTCAATGTAACACTGTACAATATAAAATGCTTGCAGATAAAACATTATATATGATGATGTGCTTGACAAAAAAGAACAGCTCATCGGCATAACAGTAGTGATGTTATCAGCTGACGGCATACTTATCTCTCTCCAGGACAATACTATCAGATGAGAGTGTTGACTGAGTGGAGGATGGTGTGAGGACCACTGGGGTGCGTTTCTCAGTGCTTGTGATGATATGGGTTAAGAAGTGTGTGCCTGTGTGTGTGTTTTCAAAGGCTTTGTGTACTTAAAACTTATACTACAGCGGTCAAACACAGAGCCCACTGTGACATCACACGCAATTGTTCAAAGCAAAGGCTGTGAGCTTGATGGTTGTGGTTTTGCACACACTATGAGAGGTGTGTTTACCTTTAAAAGATGAAGTCCTGGAAGTGTCCGGGATGGTTTCTGTGAACTGTCATCAACTGTCCTATCTGTCATTTCAGGAGCAAAACCTATGATAGAGTAGAAGGAAATGTAATGAGGTGTACTTTGTCCTGTCAAAGATGTGTCAGACATTTATTTTCTAATATAGGGGACAACTTCTCTTAGAATATGAGGATATTTAATGTAATATAGTGCATTTGGATTTTTTAAAGTCATGGCCCCGGGTTGTGTCACTCATGTGCAATCTTTTGTGTGTGTAAACATGAAAGTTTGGTCTGACATTTACTGTAACATACTGTTGAAAAGCTGCTGCTGTTGCCACATGTCGCAAAGGGTTAATGCTAAATGTGTAAAATTAGCAAAACATTGACATAAGTACATAGAAGTTATTTAGTCAGCATTAGCAAACACTGCAATATCTAAAGTTTGCTAACTTAAGCTAGCATTAGCTACTGCATGCTACACCCCAAACCAGAACAGATGAGGCTGTAGCAGCAAAACTCTCCAGGTTTAAATGCGTATAAATTCGACTTCTTATCTGTAAAAGGACTAAGGAATTTGTTTTCCTAAGCCTTAGAGAATACATTCATGCGTAAATTTGTTATAGTGATACTAACATTAAACTAATTTCAAACTAATTTTAAATTTTAAACTGTATGGGCACACTAAAGACGGGTGTTTTCTTTGTTAGCCAAGCTGAGTTAATGGGTTATAAGCAGGAGACGCCCCAGGTGAATCTGTAGCCGCTAAACCGTCAAGGTACATCTTTCTAATAGTAAAAACCGGAGAAATACCGGAAGCTTTCAGAATAAAGGTACACTTGTACCGTCATTACATACGTATAAGCAATTTTGGATGATACAGAACTGTAGAACAGAGCGCAACATGGGTTAAAATTATTTTACGCGATTTTTTTTTTTTTTAGAAGTTGGCCAATATTCAGCTATTTTGTCTGTTTGATTTTTATGACAGTGCCTCATATTGAGCTACCATTCAAACTTAAACAAGGCATTATTCATATCTGTTTCTGTGGTATCTTAATAAATATAATTAATATCAATTATCAGACTGGATTCCACCACCACATTTCACTCTGTACTAAAGATCGTATTGCAACATTGTCCGCAAATAGCTTTTATTTTGAAATTACTAGCCCCGGTTTCTCGTTATCGTGCCTGATCTTGACGCCTTCCCCGTGATGACTGAACGGTTCACTTCTTCTCTGGTATACTCGTCAGGATACAGCGCACTGGGTCGCATCAAAAGGCAAAACTACCGAAACAAACTCAGTTAAAGTGGATTTTTTATTAGTCTCACCTCAAGATTCGTCAGTTCATCATTTCTTCAAGGGTTCCGCCAGGTGAGTTTCTCCTCTACAGCCCATTCCTTAAACAGTTTAACTACAACTTGGTGTATTTAATCATGGAAATGATTATACTGTACTACTGTTTGTATTCAGATGGTTTTCTGCGTATACAAGATACAAAGCATTTTAATAATTATACTTTAACATTATGTTTGTGGTATTCCCTAGTTGTGTTAATGCTTTTCATTCTGACGTTGAAAATTAGCTCAGTTTATTTCAGGGCATTCTTTTATTTTACAGCTTTGTGAGCCACATTTCCGTTTGTGGCAGAGAGGGTAATATTTCTAATGGATGTTGATGATGTTGAGTTGATTATAGCTTTGCAGTTATTTATTAATGGTAGCATCAATATTTTAAAGTATTTTTTGTGTCTGAGGTTGAGACAAGCTCTCAGCACGTTTAAAATATCCCAATACTTTATTAGTCTTTTATTTCTTTCAAGTGACACACATACACACATACACACACACACCTGCACACACACACACACACAAACAAACAAAGAGGCCTAAGTGATTCAGAGGCCCCTGAGTTCTCACTCCACTCACTGCTCACTTGATTGTGTTCTGCTCCTTAGTTCAATATAAATACAAGGCATAGAGAAAACCTCATTTGGTTGAGCTGAGGCTTTACAGGCTTCACCATGTTTGTTTTTCTTCTCCACCCTTGGCTGTCCATCCACAGCACAATGGACCTGCTACCTGACGTGTGGCGGCAGGACTTCTGGCTTCCTCCAGGTGTGACCTGGAGGGACATGGAACAGCTGGCAGACTCTGACCGACCGCTGCCCCGGGACCTTATCATAGCCTTTCCCCTCGCATTGGGCTTTGTTGCCCTGCGTTGTGTGTTTGAGAGGTAAAACACACCTGCTGTCTTTGTTCTGTTAAAGATCTGTGTGACGTTTGGGTGCTATATTGAAGGCTTTACAGGTAGGGCTGTTATTGTCTGTGTGACTTTAGCAATTGAACACTTAAACCACTTGCCTGGAATACTAGTAGCAGTTTCTCATTTTAGAAACAATAATCTGATGTTTTTATCCTAACACACAGGCAGAGAGAGAGGAGGACATCAGAAATATTCTGGCCTAAATGAAAGACATTGAATAAAAGTTATTTTAAATTAAAGCTGTAGATCAAATTTTGTTTGATGAAATGCTTGCTTTGTTCTCTGATGTTTTTTAGCTTAGACTTAATTTTCAAAAATCTAAACAAATGCGCCGTTATCAGCTTAAAAAATCTCATTAAGAGAATCTGTAGGTGGCAAAAACACAGTGATTGTTGCAGGGGGCTTGTTAAGAGTGTAAACAAGCCTCTCTCTCACACACACACACGTATTGTCTCCAGGGTTTTGATATGTTGATTACACCTTCAGTGGGTTCACTGTGGTTACATTCACAGGCGTGAACAGTCAGTGGAATCAAGTTCATTTTCATGTCATAATATTTATTTTACTGCACAATACTACTTTGTTGTATTCTGTTATCTCATTTTATGTTATATATTAGGTGTATTTTTAAACTTATGGTTCAGATTATATGGATATATTTTTCACATCATAATTGATTAAAATTAAATTATGTTAAAAGTACTAAGCAGATACAGATATATATTACAATGACAGGTGCCAGTTTGTTAAGGAATATCAGAAAACCACACTATTAGTTTTTAAATAAATTAATTAATTGTACTGTTTAAGCACAGCATAAACAGGGTCATTTTTTTACTTGGATGTATCCTGTTTTTGCAGACTAGCTTGCACTCTTTTTTGTGCTGTAATGCTATCTTTCCCTCCTTTGAATCATATAGTTTTTATCTAATCTTAAATACAAATGTGTCAAGCTTAGTGGTAACACTGATGTCCCTACTCAAACACACACACATTGCTTTGTTTTGTTGTGTAATACCTTGAGTGTATAAACAGCAAAGTTTTCACTTCTCTTAATCCTAAAATGTTCGCTTTTCATTGACTCTTAATTTACTTATCATATACACTAAATATGGCTAAACAAACACAACCTGACACCCTGACTGTTCCACGTTCAATGACTTGTTTAAGCTGTCTTTTGTCTTATTTGCCTTCAGGTTTTTTGCCCCACCCATAGGCAGATGTTTGGGGGTGAAGAATAAATTGCAAGTGAGGGCTGCCCCCTCCCCAAAGCTGGAGTCATTTTACACCCAGAGGAGCAGACAGCCAACTCAGGTTGGTGTGAAAAGGCCTCAGCGTGTTTAGAGTTTGACTGGCACAGAGTGGATTTTTTATTAAATCCAGACAAAAGTATCAGAGCACACTGAGAAAAGATCTAGAGGACAGGTTTTCAATCTCTAAAATATACCTTTTGATCATGTACTTCCTCTTTTTAGTTGTTAGTGGCATAATGTTCTCTGTAAAAAAGCACAAAGGCACCAAAGTGTTGTGATGGTAACACATCCTTGTTCCTGGAAAACCCAGCCTGGGGGAAAACAGGCAATAATATTTACAAAGGTTATACAAATACACTCATTATTCTCTCCCGCCTTTAAAATCAGTTGAAAATTCTGCCAGAAAACTTATCATATTTACTGTCTCTGTAGATGTGCTACATTTGTAAAACCGTAGAACCAAAGGATGCTCTACTGCACCACATGACCCAGTTTAATTAATCCCAACAGACCAATTTGTTAAAAACCTGCAGATGATCATTAACAGCAGTAAGGCCAAAATTAATTGCACTTATTCAGTTTTACACTTTTACAATTTGTTTCAGTAATTCTACTTGAGTTACTGAACAGAGTCCATGAAGTTTGTAGCAAAGTGCAGATGATTTGATGGAAAGAATAACTTCAGCTGCCTCTTATCTTTTTCTCCCTTCTGTCATTTCCTTCTTTCAGTCCTACATATCTGATTACATTATGCTCATTTTAGCTCCATTAATGTTTCAGAGTGAAATAGTCAGTTTGATGTTGCTGTGTGGCAAAACCCAGAGGCAGATTGAGAGCTGGTTCAGACTTCGCAGGAACCAGGACAGACCCTGCCAAACCAAGAAGTTTGCTGAAGCCGCGTAAGTGTTTTCTTTTTGCTTTGCTTCCATTGTTCAGGTTACAGGTGATTTACTTCACCAACCACTGCAAAAAGCCCTTGAGAAGTTGAGGAGTTACCACTGTAACAACAGACATTCCTCCAAGCTACTTTGCAGATGTGCTTACATTTTAAAGTGGCTTTTGTGTAATTGTTCAAAATGTCTGATCTTTATATAATTATTTTATTTTACAGGTGGAGGTTTTTTTTCTACCTCACAGCCTTTATCACCGGACTAGCCTGTTTGATTGATGTGAGTCTCAAAAAAGTTTAACAACAACAGTACAAAAGACTATTACGGTTGCTAAAAACACAAACTATGTCAGTGAATCAGAACACATTTATTAATTTAATAATTTATGTAATTATTTGTGCTGTGTATTTTTAGTGGTTCAGTTTTTTCTACATCTGTCTTTTCTCCACAGAGACCTTGGCTCTGGGACCGCAGCGAATGTTGGAGGAAATATCCAGTTCAGGTGAGAACACTACATACACTACATCATCACTGGTTTGGAATATTAGTGTGTCCTATTTTTTATTTCATTTTTTCATAGTACTTTCCCACTATATTATCATTTGCGTCACATTTGTGTTTTCTTTTTTGTTTTTTTTTTTGTGGATTCTGTTGAAATGGAAACACATTTGTTAAAGGAGGAAGAAAACAGTATGTACCCACAGTCTCAATACAGAAATAAATGAATATTGTGTTTCACTTTAATTTCCATTTTCCATTAAAACTAAAAAATAAAACTAAACCTGTAAAGAATTGACTAACGTGCAGAAATTCAGCAGCAGTTCCACCCTGCTCTCAGTAACCTCTCTCATGAATGCAATATTATCATAACATTTTTGTAAAAGTATATCTGAAATCTTTTAATTTTAGGACTTAAAATGGCTTGCATTTTCATCATCAATGAATATTCTGATCCAAATCATAAGATGAGGCCTTCAATGTCTTCCTTTTTCCTGAACGTATCTGCAGGACCTAAAGGTGTTAGTTATTAATAAAGATGCTGAGATAGCAGAGGATGGTTTCGATCCATCGACCTCTGGGTTATGGGCCCAGCACGCTTCCGCTGCGCCACTCTGCTACACATCCTCCCAATAGAGGCCAACCGTTTATCTCTCATAGCTTTTTGGCTTGGTTCTCTGTGTGTGAAGTAGAATCAGGAAATAATAAAGCTTATAGTGCCTGATGTAGTTCATTTTAGCTTATACTGCAGTGAGTGGAGGCATGGTGGTGCAGTGATTAGCACTGTCGCCTGCATATTCTCCAGCTTCCTCCTGCTGTCTAAAGTCGTGCAGGTTCAGTTAATTGGCGAAGCTTAAGTACCCATAGATGTGAGCAGGATTGAAAGATGAAAAATCCCAGAGGATGGTTGGATGGATGGATAAAAAAGTGGTAGAGGAAATCTTCTGAAGTTTACTTTTGTCTTCCCAAAAGTGTAAAACACAAAGATATTTATTTTTCTATCACAGAAGACCAAGAAAACTACAACTAGTGAATTTTATGGCCTTTTTGATTGAAGGAATGGCCTAAATGATCAGCAGAATAATTGGAAATTAAGATTAGAGATTGTTCTGTGTATCAACCACCTCTAATTTATCCTCTGGTTTAAGCTCTCTATAATTTACTGCCATTACTCTTCAAAGACAGAGTTTAAACATGATAAAAGGATTAGAAACAGCTTCTAACTGTAATTCCTAATATATATTTCGAGTTGTTCCTCTGTTGTTAACCAGCATTGACTGATATGGCTTCAATTTGTGCCACTGGTAAATGCCCATGTGTTTTTTGATTCGCTCCTTTGTGACGTCTCAATAATGTCTCGCCCACAGCCCATGGAGAGAGCTCATTACTGGTATTACATGCTCGAGTTGGGTTTTTACGGCTCTTTGCTCCTCCGGATCTCAGTGGACATTAAAAGGAAGGTGAGGACCTCAACAGTCACTCATTTAGAAATGTTACACAATATTTTCCCTCCTGAGTTTCCAAACTTCATTTCCCTTACATCACATTTGCCCTCTAGAGAAGGATAAAAGTGAAGTTATGAGCCTTATGATCGCTTCAGCTGGGTCATATGATTTCAAACTTGATGGATTGCACTTCTGCTTTAATGAGAAACCTCACTTAGCCCTGGTTAATGAGTGATTATAAAGGCAGGATTTTAAAGTCTTCTGTTGGCAAATGAAGGTCATTTTATTTCACTGAGTAGATGCTCTACATGTGGTTTCTTTGCCAGGATTTTAAAGAACAGGTGATCCATCACTTGGCCACCATCTTCCTGCTCAGTTTCTCCTACTGTGCCAACTACATTCGCATCGGTACCTTAGTCATGCTGCTTCATGACTCCTCTGACATCCTGCTCGAGGTAACTTGTAACCTCACACACTAACCGTGAGGTAAATAACACACATTTCCTCAAATCTACAGGAAATGCAGCTGTCACATGCTTTGGTGGGGTCCCCATAGACAAACAGGCACGTGTGACCTCTCAGATATAATCAGTGTCTTCAGAGCATTTCACCGTAGATTTGTCTCCACATTGTTATAAACTACAGTCAGATGTTCACGCTGTGCTTGAGGCTGTTCTTGGAATTTTGTGCATCTGGTTTGAGATGCTTTCCGAAAATCTAGTTTGAGATCTCCTGTAGTAGCTGGTGTGATGCTTAACTTATTTTATCAGGCAGATCCTGTGACTGAGTCCTGAAAGCTCAAAGTACTTCAGCAGCCTGAGGTGAGCTTCGATTACCTGTACAATACAAAGGACTGTATTGGAAAGTCAAGGGTATCTGAAAAACCTAAGTTTTGCTGGATTCTTGCCCTCAGTAAGATTTGAAAGAAACTAACAACAATTAGGATAGCAATAAAGCACACACAAGAAGCCAATAACATTTTAAACAATTAGCATATAGCACTGCTCAAGTCACACACTCATCACATCCTCATCATGAGACTGAGCTGACATTAAACACAAGTGCTCATGTGCATTTCCTCTTTCCTGAGGACCTTTTCCTGTTTATTTATCATCCTGAGCTCCTCATCAGACTCATAAGCTGTGTTTTCATGATGTTTAACTAACATTCTGTTCACTGTGGTCACTTCTAAAGCTTCATTTATGATATTTTTATTTGTTTGATCAGATCAGTTCATTTGTATTTTTGCAGTCTGCTAAGATGTTTAACTACGGGACTGGCTGGAGGAGAACGTGTGACACACTGTTTGTTGTGTTCGCCGTGGTCTTCCTCGTGACTCGCCTGGTGATTTTCCCCAGCAAGTGAGGTTTCTTCTCAAGATGTCTTACTATTTTTGTCAACAAAATGTTGAACTTTAATGCAGCATTAATATGCATCACCAGAAACTTTTTGTTTCAACATAAACTTGACATAATATCAGATTTTCTGTAGAAGAGTTTTGCAGTCAAGTTACAAAATGGTATTAATAGGACAGCTGCTGAGAATTGAAAAAAATTCTATCAGATAAATTAAACTGTAGAATTACACAATATCCTGATAAGTGTATTATTAACTCCACAGCAATATTTAATTTAAAAATAATAGTTATTTTCAATATATGTAAATTGCTTCACTCCTTTCTTCAATTATTTGATTATTCACAGGATCATTCATACAACCCTGGTTCTGTCCATGGAGGTGTTTGAACCTTTCGTCGGTTATTACTTCTTCAACATCTTGCTGATGGTGCTGCAGGCTCTTCACATCTTCTGGGCGGGCTTAATCTTACGTATGGTCTATAAGTTCCTGAGAGGAAAGGTGAGAATCAGCAATAAAGCTGAAATTAACCGGAGGGCGTCTCTCAACGACATTCATAATCTTTACACAGCAGATTTCCTTTTACCAGGACATCAGTTCGTACAGTCGTTTTTACATCAGAGATTAGATTGCTGTACACATTAAACCCTGTGTCTGCTTCTGTCTGCAGCTGGAAAAAGATGAACGCAGCGATGAAGAGAGTGAGGTTGAGGAGGAGGAGGATGATAAGGAAGGAGAGGAAAACATGGATCAAGGAGATTATTGTTGGGAGAAAAGCAAAGACACCCTGAACTCCAAACTCTCTATGCTCACCAACAGCTGTGTCTTAAATAACTTAGCAAACCACAGAGCATCTGCAGCCGACAGAATGCGTAAAGCTCAGTGAAGTCTTGACGATTTGTTATACATAATCCCAGTTTTGTAAACTTAAAACTAAAACAGCCAGGGTTAACTTATTAAGTGAAATTGGATGGATGTGAACTAATAACCTCTTTTATTCCTCTGTACTTCATTTTTAATTGAAAGTGAAGTTAGACAAGTAAAGAGGTCAGAGATGGGGACTTAATTTTTGACACAGCAGAGGACAGTTTCAGTATATGGACTTCTGGGTAATAGGCGCAGCACACTTCCACAGCTTCCTACCACTCACCCCAGATGGGACTTGAAGTGACATTCCTTGGCCTCAGAGATCAGTGCCTTATCCTTCAGGCCTCAAACACAAGCTGGAAAACATTTGTGTGAAACTTATTGCTCAGTGAGGGCAGCAACTAATCTTATTATCTTTTTGAGTCACTTTTGTATGAACAGTGATGGTGGTTGTGTGGTCTCACAGTCTCATCAAACTGTTCAGTGCCTGAATGATGTTTTTCTTCATCGGAGCATACTATGCAGACTGTTTACACTATGTACACAAGTTCAAAAAGCACACTTTTGAAAACAGAAACTTTTGTGACAAAGAAATAGCACAACAGCAACACAAAATGTATAAACTAGCTAATGTGAGACATAATATAGACAGTAATGTTATTACTATTTAAGAATAATAAAATATTTCAACAACAAGCAGTAGATATTTAAATGCATGAAATAAAGTCGTCATTTTACACTTTCAATATATGTCTCTTGTGCTGACTTCAGAGTAAAATAGTTTAATTATTGCATGTCTGTGAAGGTTCTCAGTCATCCAGGTCATGGATGGATCACGTTAACGACCACACAGAGGTATCATACCTGGGCTCCCAAACCAGTCAGTTAGAACTGAAGAAGCTTCTTGGATGAGAGGCGAAACTTCTTCAAGAACTCTACCAAGTCCAGTTGCCTAAGACAAACCTTGCTACGAATTTAATTATAGCATTTTGCTTATTGTTCTAGACTTCTTGTTCAGATATTATCTTTTGCTTGCTAATGATATAAAGCAAAGAAGGTTTTCGTATTTATAAGTCAAAAGGCTGACAGTATGGCGGTAGTATTTTACATCACGAACTTTTATATATCCAATATATTTACTTATAGCGTCTTTTGTACCGCAGTGCCACCCTGTGGCTCGGTTTGGAACGACACCTGTAGGCTGGATGCCAAAGTGCTTGAGGTTTACCTGTGTGTATGATGCAACGGACGTTGAGACATGGATTGGAGATCTAATTTACTTGTTTCATGAAATGTAAGTAAATAACGTGAGAAAGGGTGGAGCCGCACACCTCTTAATAAAATAGATGAACGATCATCATACTACTGCCATTTGTAAAAAACATTTTAAAAAACGCAGTAGTTTGAGACTGTAATCTTCTGCTTTCTACCTCAGAAGTTTGAAACGTCATTATCAATAATTACGTGTCGAAGAAACGCTTAGTCTGTACTTACGTTTTCTATCAAAGAGTTCAGTTAAGTGTCAAATTTAACTAGGTTAATTAGCGTTAGCCATATCTTAAACACTTTTAGCGTCCAAATGTGCTAGCAAACGTTATGGTTTTTAGGTAAAAAACAAAACAAAACAAAACAGCTGATTCGGCAGAAATCTGTATCGACAAATGAGTAAATGTGGGGTTATTGTTTTGCATTTGCCACATCTTCTTTGTCAGACACCGGTTCACTTAAACCCTCTGCAGGCTAACCACTTCAGGTTACTGGCACTAATGCAAGTTAGCTAACTCAGTGTTGAGTGTGGAGCAGTTAGCTTAAAGTAGCGCATAATTTAAAAGGAAGGATTTAAGCCTTAGCTATTTGACACTATTTGACAAAAGATCCCCATGTTTGCATCATGCTAGCAGCTGTTCTTGGTTTCCAGTCAGCTTTTATCTTTATTAGTTAGGGTATATTTCAACATTTTATACTTTATTTAAGATTATCCACTTCACGGAAAAAAGAAAATTGCATGCCCTGTGGTGCTAATTGCGTATCGTGGCTTCCTCAAGGTGGCGCTACGAACCCGGCGATAAGTGCGTGCGTCAATAAGTCGTTGAATACAGTGCAATACGGGTTTAAATTTAGTTTTTAAAACCATTAGTGTTATAGAAGTGTATATGGTTGTCTCTGTGGCGCAATCGGTTAGCGCGTTCGGCTGTTAACCGAAAGGTTGGTGGTTCGAGCCCACCCAGGGACGACAAGTTTTTATGTTTTCATGCCTTATGTTTTTTTTTTTTTTTTTTTAACCGTTTTATTATATTAAGAAATGAGCCGCCTGAACGTGTATGTTTTAATCACATTAAATCGTAAAGGCCGGTGAATCTACAGTGATCAGGAACTGCAGTCTTTGCACAAACCCTTGTCAATCCGTGAGAATGAGTCTGTTGTGTAGAGAATTAAGTGGATAACCTTGTTTACCTTCAAACAAACGCGACTGGGCTCTTAAAGGTCCTGTTGTGCCAGCTAGCAGATTTAATAAAGTCTTAAACAATCATTTTTAATATGGTAGAGTAATTCTCTTTAAAGGTTGCTATATATTCCTTAAAGTTGGTTTAACTAGAGTAGTTCACTCTGTGATGTATTTTTCCCTTATATATGTGTATCAGTATGGTTTCTTACTTGCTGTTCTCTAAATAATATTTTTCGTACTATGGATACAGTAGCTACATATATATATATCTACATATTTTCTCTCACAGTATAAAATTGTAAACAATGAGAGGCTTGGAGAGGCTTTTTTGCAGAGCAGAATAAAATGAGGTTGGTTCTTATTTACAGAAGTGTAAAATGTGAATATCAGTAGGGTTACTCTCACAAAAAACAACTGAAGGAAAGTGGTCATTGACATAATTAATAAATCATACAACTGAAAATTTAACACCATTTCTATCAATTTGACATCATATTTTTCAAAATGAACTCTATACTTTATAATCTATTAATTTGTTCAGGAACATTTTTGCAGGAATGTCATGGTCCACACTTGGCCTATTCATAACTGGGAACTGCTCAGTCAAACAAGTCTGATCTGCAGGTCTCGGATTATTCCTCATTAGAGAAACTAGGGGTGAGGGCTTTTCCTACTGTAAGTGTTGGTCATACAAAAGGTTTACTCACTGTTGTTTAATTTTTCCTTACCAACCTGCATCCTGTTGTTTCCTGGGGTTGAACGAGCAACCTTCTAGTCACAAACCTGCTTCTCTTACCTGGCAAAAGTTTACTTTTCCATAATAATACTCAGGACATAAAAAATAAGTGACAAACAAAATAAGCTCAATTGTCCATAATTGGACAAAATTTTAAATCAGTCTGAATTAATCTAGAATGGTTTTTGGAGGCAAGTGTTCATATAACTTCATTAAACCACTGAATGCATGTTTACATACCTAAACAAACAAACCAAAAAAAAAAGCACAAGACAGAAGAAAGAAATACATTAGAGTGTCTGAGTGACTGTATTCTTTGCTTTTATTTCCAAACTGTCACAACAACAGCTCAAAGTTTGAGACACAGAGCTGGTGTTACTATCAACATCCACCCTTAAGATAGAACAATAAGGCTTGAAAAAAATAAAACAAACATAGCATCATTGACAGTGTGGAACAATACAGTCTGTGTGATAAACTCTGTGAAGGCATGTGGCATATTGTCCACAGCTGAAGGTAACGTGCTGAACAATGACTGAAGGCAGAAAATGTCTCTTAAATTTCCTCGAATGCACCTATCATTAATAAGTTGCTTAGTCAGTGGTTTGTAAAGAAATGATGCGCAGGACGACCTTTCAGACTGAGCCGATCCAAACGCCAGTTAAACTTATCTGTATTACTATGTGATGACTTTCATTTCTTCTGTTTACTTATTATTGATTTATATCATGGAAAATATTTATTCTATGCTATAACCACATGTATCTTATCTAAACAGTTTTTTAATCTTAAATTTAAAGGTTTCTTAAGAGCTTAAGTGAAGATGTGATAACAGACGAGCTGCAGAAAGACCTTATCAATAACTCTGCTCCTAACATTTGATCTTTGGTGTCAATATTCAGATCTAATGTTGAAGGTTAAGTTGTGTGTCCATGCCTTACCCAAATACAAAACACTGAGCCTAATATTTAACTGACTTTGAGTACATAGCATTGCTTATTCCAGTGGAAAAGTATCAACATGAACTGCTCTTTTCTTTACTCATTATAGCTGCTATATTATGCATGTACTGACTACAAGAGCATTCTCAAGTTTATCTCTGCATAAATCAAACTTTGTTAACTTTTAATTAAGTAATAATGATGTGATTTGCAGGCTGTTAATTAGGCAAAATCTTTCTTTTTCATTATTTTTCATTTTACTTTACACATCATCCCATTCTCAGTTTACATGGACTCACTTTGTTGTAAAGATGCTTAAACATTTCCTGTCATTTGAAAAACCAAAAAAAAAAAAACAAGGCCTCTTATAAATCAAATTTGAGACTGCAACGGCATTCTGTGTATAAAAGTCATACTTATGAAAAACTACAAGCACCACTTGTCAATCTTAGATGTTTAGCACTGTGAAGCACTTACCTTAAAGTTGGTTTATTGCATTGAACGTTACCCTTGAAAGCAACATGAAGCGTTACATTAGATTGGATAAGCAAAACCATGTATATGCTGCTGCTTAGGCCAACACCTACAGTATGTTGTCGAGGACAGCACAGCCACTGCTGCAATACAGACATGGAGCAAACTTCCTGCAGCCGAGGTGGTTCTTGTGCTTGAAGAGGACATTGGACCAGCTCCATCTTTGTTCACTTTGCTCCCCCCGCCGCTGGGCCACGTCAGAATTTAGGCCTGTCATCTGTTCTTTCACTTTCTCAGGTTGGATTTGCTGTTTTTCCCCTTTTTATTTGTCGATGAGTTTAACCAGGCTCTGGCGAAGGTCATTAAGGTCAAAGATCTTGATTTCCAGAATTTCGATGGCCCTTTGTATTTCTGAGTCCATGCGATCACGATCCTCCAGAGAGTTATTCAGGTTCTGCTCCGAGTTCTGGATGCGACGTTCTAACTCTGAATTACGCATCTCTGTCTCCTACAGAGGCAAAGAGGCAAAGGAAGATGAGAAGCAGGGAAAGTTACTTACAAATGTGGACATGATTAAATTTAGCATTCAACATTACCATAATAATCTCGTTCCTACCCGTAATCTGTGGATGGCCTCATCCCTCTCATGTTCCATCTCGTGGTACTCTGCTTTCTTGCTTTGCAAAATGTGAATTTCCTTGAAAAGATTGAAAGGTACACATCGAGTTTTAGTGGACGAATCATGAACACCGCAGCTTCCCACCTCTGAGACCAGGCACAAAAAGTACTAACCTCATCTTTGGCCTTCAGCAGGGCCTCTAGCTCTTCCAAGGACTGGGTCAGCTCATCCTTCAGCAGGTCACTGGGGCCGTGGCCTCCATGGGCCTCTAATTCAGCCACCTTATGACATACATACACAATCAGAATTTGAAAGAAATTTCAACATGTGGGTATGGCTTCACAGAAAAAATCTAGAAATAGAAGTTCAGTGTCTCCCACATCGCCTCAGTATTCTTAAAGCTTAAGGGCTAAATTAAATTTGGATTAAATTTGTGTCCATAAAATAGAAACCAAAAGTCACCCAGGTTAGTTAAATGCGTGTCTGCTGGATGTTTCTTGAACAAAACTTGAAGCAATGAGAGTAATAGCATTTACTGTCATTGCCTCTAAAGTGTGACGTTGTTTACTTATCACTCCAAGATCATCCAATCCAACTTAATTTAAAAAACATCACAACATCACCTATTTATTTGTAACTTTCCTGCCTAAAATTTAAAGCTAGATGATTCTATTGTGGAGCATTTTGTAACTCTACTCTCCTCTACTCAAAAGTTTAAGCTATGTATCTTGCTGCTCATCTGCAGCAATGTTTCTCAAAATGAGGTCCGTGGATTCCAGGGGTCCTTGAAGAGGTCCAAGGGGGTCTTGAGCTAAAGGCTAATAGTTTGTTTTTGCTATAATTTAATCCATAAGAAACACAATTACAGCATGTATGACTGTTTTGGTCAACACACACATGAATGTAAAAAACATACTGATCATGGTTTTTAATGTATTTTATACAAGCTACAACTGAATTCATCTAAATTTATAAACAGGCAGATGAGCGAGTGATGTCAACATTATAAGGTATACAGGAATGAAATTCTTGCTGCTTTTTCATCTGAGACTTGTGAATCAGAGAAAAAAAACAAAAACAACAGAAGGACAAGTCTGACTGAGACAGGCTGGATTATTTTAAACCTTCTAGGGTTGAGACGAAGAGGAGCAGTTAAATAAGAAAAAAGAGAGAAACGAGTGGATGCCAGCTCCCTCTGGTGATTTTTCATTTTTTCCTAACTGGGGCATTGAAAGTAGGATATTGCTGTCCTACAAACCCCTCTCCCTCTCACACCACCCCAGAGACGTGAACCATTTTCAGCCACCTGGTCCCCTTCCTCAGATAGAGGGAACAAGCTAGGTCCAAAGGAGACGGAGACGTGGTTCTCACTTGTATGAATTAATTTAATGATGTGGATGAAAACAGTGAGAACTATTTTCTCAATACCAGGCGAGTGGTAGAGAATTCAAAAGTAGCGATCGATACAGTAATGGAAAAGGATCAAGGTATTAAAGCATTGACTTATAGAGGTTTGTAATTGTCAGCCTGAGGCGAGGTCGTTCCCAGAGGAATCAGCCACCAGCAAAGGTGAAACTACATTTTATTGATAAGCGAGGATGGGGGGAGGGGGGCAGAGGCAACTGCATCCACTGGAACCTGAATGGTAATTCAGGTGTAAAAGCCTCCTGAGACTCAAGGTATTTACACCAAACTGCCTTGTGGTGAAATGTGACATTTGCCATGTGTGCAGTGAACCAGTTCAACCAGCAGAAAGCACCTTGATCAAAGCCTTGCAGGAAAAACGGCTATGTACTGCCAGCCTGAACCGGTGCTTTCAAACCACGAAAATGGTAAGTCTGACAACGACAAGCCAATCAAAACCAGCATGACTGATAAGAAAGTTCATGCCAGCAGCAACCTGACTGTGTGCTCCTGTTACAAAGCTTCACAGCTCCAGCACCAATCATCAGGTTACTGCAGGTTGCTACAGAACGAATTCAACTACGTGTTTGACTAAACAATGCATGAGGGTTTTTTGGCCTGATTTTACATCTCATTAATCAGTGGTGTCTCACCTTTGAACAAGTTTGTTTTCAAACTCACCTCTCAAACTAGAATCACTGAAACAATGTCTCTGATACATGAAACAAAAATGTAATATTTATAATTGATTTTAATATGATTGTATCTATTAGGTGTGTCAAGATATACCTGTGTTTATGATATCTGTGATACTTAAAAATGACATTGATACTTTGTTTATAATACACTTATGACAATATAATGTGAAGTAATTTACATTTCTCCCCATTTTTTGTTTCACCATGTAGGTGGCATTGATGCACCTAAATGCTGGTTGCCACTCGCCATAAAACAGGAAAAAATCATTCAGCTTAATCATTCTTTTTGTACACTTTTATACAAGAGGGGTTATGGACTCTCTCACCACCACTTTAAAAAAGAGACAAAATGCTCAAAGTTAAAGATGAATTTGACTCCTTTTTTTTTAGATAAACTAATAATGCGGTGATTTTGTTAATGGGAATTTTGACTGCTACAATAATCATGTGGTGAAAAGAAAATCTGATATCACAGCAGCTCTAATTTGTATGATGCAAGGCACCTTTAAGGTTTACTGTTTTTGTCCTTTAATGTATCAAGGATACACAAAAACCTCTGCAAAATAACTACACACGATTTATAATTTCCTTCATTCTGCTGTTTCAACAATACGCAGCTCAGAACCATCTGGTTTCTAAAAATTACAACTCTAGGCATCCATGTAGTTACTTCAAAGTAAAACTAATTTAACGTGTCAAGATATATTTAATCACTTTTAAATTTAGAAGTAGAAGAGTGTATGAGGAGGAGGTGAAAGCAGCAGCACTTGTCTACATCTCCAAGCTACTGTAATACAACATGAGATATGTGAACAGAGCAAATACAGAGTAGAGATGTCACATTGTCACAAAAAGTAGTTTAGTAGTTTAGCTCCTGGTTCATGGTCATTAATTGCAAGTTGTTGGAGATGGACATTGATTTTTTGCTTCCGAATTCAGGTTTTACTTGTGACTAATGGTGTCCATTGTAAATGGAGTTGATCAGAGCATCTTCAGTGCAGCCTCTGAGTGTCAGACTGAACGGAGCAGCGGCTCACCTGGTCTCTGAGTCTCTCCGTCTCCTCCTGATAGGCTGCCAGCTGTTTCTTCCACTGCTCCACATTAGCATTGGCCTCATGTAAAGCTGCCACCAATTTGGAATTGCTGTCCTGCAGAGTGAAGAGCTCAGCTTCCAGGTTCATCTCACAAATTGATCTGAAAGACACAAATACAAAACTCTCAACCAGTGATGCATCTTATATAAACCACATAAAAGGCCTTATAATCACATAGATTATGTGGCACATCATTATTATACATATTTCAAAAGTCGGGTGTGTGGACTTTAGGGGAATCTATTTGTAGAATATGGCAGATATGGAATATAGTTTTCACAAGTATGGTTTAATTTGTGTATAGTCACTTGAAAATGGGCATGGTTTTGTTTTCATTATCTTAGAATGAGCCATGTATGTCTTATACAGGGAAGCAGTCCTCCTCTATGGAGGCAGACATGTTGCACCACTATGTTTTTGTAGTAGCCCATAGTGGACAAACCAAGCAGTGGCTCTTAAGGGGACCTTTTGTTTTTGTGTGTTTGTGCATGTGTGTGTGTGTTTTGCAGCTACTGTAGGTTCTCCTACACTCTTAAAAGAGGAGGGTGAGCTGAGAGACATTTACCAACTCAGACCAACTCAGTCTGCATATGATGATCATTTGACACAATGTAAAGCTCCAGAACAGCCCCTACGTGGGCCTTTAAGGATGATTGCTTTTTTCAAATGAAGAATTCACTTTCAAGTGTTTTTGACAATTAGAGTACAGCACTAAAACTCTGCAATATGAGGCAAATATTGACTGAATACTATAGCTGACTGTGTGGTATTTACTGCTGCCAAGAGGTTGAACGTGATGAAAAAAAGTGTTGACCTGGCTGACACAAACAGTGAGCCACTGTAACAGCATTGAGAGGGCTACATGAAGGACTGCAGCAGCACACCTACTGCCCAGAGTGAAGGTCATTTCACAGGTCTCATAACAAAGCAAAGATACACTCATTAAAATGCACAGAGAGCAAACAACAAGACCAAACTGTTCCCACAGTAATCTGGTTATCCTGGAAGGGTTTTATTTCAGTTGTCTTTATCAAAAGCCTGAATGTCACTTTGAAAGACTGCTTTACACAAGCAAAATTCAAATTTAATTTGTAGGTATTAGGGAACCAAGAAGTTGAAGATAGTTGACATTATCCCTGAACAAAAGACTGGCAATTTAATTTGACATCACAGTCTTTTTTGTGGTTTTTCACATTAGCAATTAATGCATTGACAACGATAGTATGTTAAAGACCTTAATTCGAGTATAAAATGTTTTGACAATAAAGCGTAATCTGTGTGGCTTGAAGTAGCACCTTACATAGGACTGCATTTTTAATGTACTTAGTCCCAATATGGGACACATTCAT
Source organism: Acanthurus lineatus (assembly GCA_029814665.1). NCBI lineage: Eukaryota > Metazoa > Chordata > Actinopteri > Acanthuriformes > Acanthuridae > Acanthurus > Acanthurus lineatus. Next base: position 8,802,436 of record JAPZDV010000004.1, on the reverse strand, counting down.
CGTGTTCACCCACATGTAGAACATGTCTTTACCAAGTTCATGAATGCACCTCCTATATGCCACTTCACTCAACAAATTAGATAAGAGATGAAATCATTAAAAATAATCTGTTTCAATCAATTCTGGTGCAATCTGCAGAAAATATTCTCTCTTCATCCCTGATGCTTTGCCTTTCCTCTGCCCCTCTGCATGTAGAAAGCTTGAGGCTGTGCCATGGTAACCATTCAGGAGCTGCTTTCTGTTGTAATAATTGCACTGTAGGATATAAAAGCATTGTGGGTGGCTAACAGGATTGAGTGCAGAGATGTTTACAAGCCTTATTTGAGGTTATGTATGAGTCTGCACCTCAACAATGGCTTCTTCAGTTTCTAGAAAGCTTAAAAAAATGGAATGACGTCAAGCTGTAATTAACCCTAGAAATGAAAACCATGTAATGTTAGTGCTCGGTGAACACTATTGGGAAGGTGGGAATTAAGGGTAAAGGACTGCCTGCTTGAGTGCAATCAATAGTATTGATCAAATTAAATCTGAAGTAACCTGACAAAGGCTTAGCCATGACAGATTAATGTGTCAGAAATCAATTATATTTCAAATCAGTATTATATCATTATATAACATTATTATTTCATTATTCAAGCTAAATACTGTTAAAAAATGTAATAATGCTGTAAATGTATCAAAAAGTGCTTATATAATAGCTATAATAACTTCTCAATCATTTTCTGTCCTAACAATATGATTTGCAGAGAAAATACTTGAATACTATTAAGATTTTGAGCCATTTTCCAGACATTGCTAGTAGAGACATCATGCTACATTTTCTGTACCAAATTCATATTTATTTGCAGATTTTAAAGGAAAAGGTTGTTATTTTCTCTCTTTTCACCAAGAGTTAGATGAGAAGATAGATGCTACTTTTATATCCATCCATTTAATATGAAGTTGGACCCAGGAGCCAGTTAGCTAAGTAAAGCTCATAAAACTAATAGTATTTATTGGCACTAAGGCTTTTTTCAAAGGTAAGAAAAACCTGTTAACTATTTACACTGTGTGCTTTGCATAGATTTAATTAAAACAAAAGTTTTTATTGAGCTCTACTTTGGACAAAGCTAGCTGTGTGCCCCTGTTTACCATCTTTATGCTAAGCTAGGCTAACTGGCTTCAGGCTCTAGCTTCATTTTTACTGTGAGGATGTGAGTGTGGAATCCATCGTTTCATCTTTTATTTTAGCATGTGAGCAAATAAGTGTGTTTTCCAAAATGTCAAAGTATTCTTTTAATTATATTACACTTAAAAAAAAATGTGTTAAACAGAAAATGCTATTCATATAGTCCAGTTAGTGAAAAATTTCAGCAACATTAAGAGTGTGTTCATTTGTTGACAATCTGTTAACTTGTTGCTGAAATTTTAAACTGATAAAAGACTTTTGATGTTTTAAAAAAAAATTTTGTTCCAATTTTTATGCGGTCATAATGAACCTTTAAGCTTATTTTCAAACATTTCCATGAACACTGGATGAGGTGAGAGATATATCTGGTGATTTTAGTTTTTCTTTTCACATAAAGCTTAGTGTTTGAAGAGTAGAAAAGAGAGCAAAACACTGAGTCTACAGCGCAAAACTTTAAAGAACAAGTAGACACACTGCAACAACATTAAAACTAGACCATTAACACCTTCACAGTACCTGTGTTTCGTTGTTTCATTAACAGAAGGTGAGAAAAAAGTGTTTGTGGTCTACAGCTTTCATAGCTGTGTGTTTTTGTGTGTGTATAACTTATTTACCCTTCAGAGAGCATCTTCTTAATGCGTTCTTTCTCTGAAGACAGGGTAATGTCGGCACTCTGGCTGCGGAACAGCTTGTCCTCCGGTCCGTTCACACACATCACCGGTGGAGACTGGAGTTCATCCCCCAGATCCTGTGAAACACATCAGTAAATGGACTCCACTAATAACACAAACACACAGCATTAAAACACCAAACAGATTATTCAGAGAGTAGAGAGGCGGCTTCTAGGCTTCTATCACTAATAGCTACTTTCAGAGCTTAAAAGTACCATTTGCTTCAAAGTCCTGTAACGCCTGCTCAATGTGTAAATTAAAGATCACATAAATAAAGCAAAGATAAGCAGCAGAGAAGGAATAATTATCACTTTCTCTGTGCTGTTTCAGGCTTTGATGGACTCATGATAAAGTGCACCTACTCGAGGATTGTAGTACATTTAAGGTACTTGTACGCCTTAATCTAAGTCTTCTCTGTTCATGCCATTTTCTGCCTAAATTGGGAAGACTTTTTACTCCACTACTATTACCTTACAGCCATTACTATTTACTTAAGTTTTTTGCAAGATTTCTGAGAAAAAAATAAGTAGAATATAAAATTGATAATTAGTTAAAATTTAAGCTGCCCAACAATATTTGAGTTGATTGACAGAAATTTACATGGAACCTTTTTGATTTTCCTTGTATTTGTTAGATTATTTTCATTCGGTCTGGGTTAATTTTGTTTTTGACTTTTGATTGAACAAAAAAAAAGCATTATGAAGGTGTCAGTTTGGGCTACAGATGAGCGTGTGAAAGCTTTTTTCACTATTTTTTTGGAATTTTTGGAAATCAAATGATCAATTAATTGATGGAGACAATAATCATCAGATGAATACATACTGTACTTCTTGTGCTTTTAATCACTCCCAGGTACAGTTTCTGTTTTGTTGGTTTTTTGCCAAATAATACAACAACAGCAGACTCACCTGTGAGAACTACAGGAGAAATCCATCAGGTGGGAGAAACAGATAAAGAAATGTGTCATCAAATTATGCAAGTCACCATTAAGCAATTACCTTCTCAAAAACATCACAAGCACAAGCATGCTCAGCTGTGTGATCAGCTCTGCAACTCTGAGCTACTTAGCAAGATTCGAGTACAATTAATTGACGCAGTTGGCAGTTTTCTGGAGCTTTGGCTTCTCCAATGTGTTCATTAAATCAATAAAGACGTGGAGTGAGAGACATCGCTTGGAATCTGTTCAGCCGTAGAATTAAAAGGAAATGGACATGTTCCTAATGACCAAGCAGATGTAACTGATGCGTAATTATTCACTATTGATCAAAAAACGGCCCTGAGCTGACTACATTTTCATCATTACCGTGCTGGCATCAGAGGCTTCCTGGCAGCAGTGGGCAGAAAATGTGGATGCGACACACTGCTGAGCGGCATGAGATAATTTTACCATCGTCCTAGTTTCCCTTACTTTCTCTTCCCTCGGAGACAAGTGACCCAGCTCATCTTTCTTTTGCCTTTCTTTTCTCACTCCCTCCATCCCTTCTTTGATTTAATCACAGCGGCCCTGTCTAATACCTGCAAAGTAACAGGGGTGTATTTGTCTAACCTTGGCCTGTGCTCACAGTGTCTCCCCAGTCCTACAATGAAGAAATGCATCACTGGATATTTCTGTGGATCATGATAAAGTTTTCACATGTACACTCCCTGCCTGATACCTGCAGAGGTTTGCTCCACTTGCATGTTTGCATGTACTACTTAAAGGGTAAAACTCACCTGAGGAGCAGCAATGCTGAGTGCTGTGTTGGCCAGTTCCTTATCCTGCGACTTTTCTCGTGCCAGTCGAGCTGCATCTTTCACCTCCTTAAACTTTTCTGAGAACTTTTCAAAAGAGGATGAGAGATGAACTGTTACGGGTCATGAAACATCGAAACACATCTGGAAATGCTTTTATCTGAGCTCTGACCTCTGCTGGCTTTGGATCCGTTTACCTGATGCAGCTGTTGCTCGGTAGCAAAACCGAGGCCGTACACAGTGTTGGCTCTGCTGTCCGCCCACTGTCCAAACTTCTGGGACGTCTTGGTAAATGTCATGCTGGGTGTAACGGTACAGTTGATAATCGCCTGCAGATGCAGAGATGACAAAGATTATTTAGGTGGGTGAACATCAGGTGAACAGAACAGAATATTTAACAGCAGATGCAAAAATCTAGACAAAACAAATTACTTGAAATGATGAATTAGCGTAATTACAAGTATTTTGTGTAACCTTCATTTTGTTTTACCAAATCTATTCCTTCTCTATACTTTGCTTGTCTTTCCGAAACCTTTAGCACTATATATTCTTAACACCTTTTTAAAAATTATTTTGTTAATTCAGTGCAGAAAAATGGTAGAAGTGCAAATAAATACATGAGCTACACTGGATAAAATACTAAAAGGGTTTTTAATTTTTTACTTTATCACCTAAACTTCAAAGGGCACTCCTGAGATTTTGTACTGCATTTCAATAAAGATGAACTCATGAGACATATAAAGTATAAAATTCTGCATGTTAGAGCATAGAAAACAAATATGCACAGATGTTTAGTCTAAATAATATCTCAAGCTCTAAAACTCTGGATTTTGGATTTCCTGCATTTATACAAAGCACCAACAAATCTTTCCGTTAAACCCTCTGTACCTCAATGCTCAAATCTTTCAGACAGTCCAAACAGTGGATTTTTATAAATCTTGGATTTAAGAACACAGGAAAACATCTGTGCTCAATGTGACATTTGAAATGTTTTAAGATGTTATACTTGATTTTTTTAAAGAACTTTCTTACTTAGGACATATTTATCTTTTTTTTTTGTTTTAAACATGATCAAAACCAGAGCTCTGTCAAATCACAGGCACTTATTGTGCAAAGTGAATTCAGAGCAGAGGCATGGACAGCAGTAAAGATACACAGAAAGTGCACATCGACCAGGTTCATGACCTCCACCCAGAGAAATGGCCAAAGTCACCTCTTGCCCCCAGGCACACAAACACAAAAATATATTAGAGCAAACCTATTTTTAAACCTTTTTACGTCATCTTCAGCCTCACAGTAATGAAACTGATTTAAAATCCCAGAATTGCGGGGCAGCAGCAGCTTAGGAGGAAGCTTTTTCGTCCTTCCCTCCAACAAATGATCACATGGGCTGCAGTCTGCATTTCTGCATGGACATGTTTGACATAACATGTTGGACGGTGGCGGCTGCAGCAATAGTGAAGATTACTCTAGAGCCAGACAGCAGTCCTCGTAGGATTGGGCTGCTGACCAACCAACTGCCAACCCGCACAGCCCTCTGGGAGGCAGAGATGTGGGTCAGACCAGAGGTGCTAAGAAGAGATCAGATAGACCCCCACCCCCGCCTCCTGCTCCACAGTGATGGATGTGGCTTCTTCTTTGTAATCTCTATTCACAATCCTGTGAGAAAGATGCTCTGGCTGCTGAGTTGTTGACGCCCACTGAGGTTTTGTATATTTTTTAACCTTACAGATTTTCTGGCAGGACAGTTGTTGGTGGAGAGGAAAATCAATGTGAAGCTGCTGTTTGGCCTGTGGCTTTGTTACAAATACTGAAAAGCCTCTTTTTTGTGCCAAGGCCACCATCTTCACTGCAGTCAGACACATCTCTCTCCTCAGAAATGGCTGTTTTAATCATAACAGACATGTGGCTTGCCTAAAATGAAACTATATGTGTTATTCTATACAGCATATCACTTTAGCTGAGTTTCTATGTTAAACTTACAGATTTGTCTACTATAAACATACCATTGTCCTCCCTCTCACCTTGGTACCACCCACACTGATGATGCGATAGACATTTCGGTTGGCGTCGTAGAAGAAGGACACAGTGACGGCATGTTTGCTGGCAGGGATCCAGTTCCTCTTGGTGGTGGGGTCAATCTGGAAAACATGGGCCCGGGCGCTGAAGATCGGCTGCTCCCTAGAAGAGGAAACACAGGGATGATGACGATGATGATGATGATTTTTTGTATAAAGAAAATTTCAAAGTGCAAACCCTCTCACTTTCCATTATTGGGTCATTAAAAGTCATTATCATGCAACTCTGTCTTAAGTGTGTCTCTCTTTCGTTTAAGGAAGAACTCCCTCATTATTTTCAGTATGGTACATCTCCATCTCTCTCTATGCCATGTAGGGACAGATGTTGGAATCATCCCTTGGCTTTCTCCCACACTTTTCCTTGCGTCATTCAGCAGCCATACAGGGCTGTGCTGGCAAATGATGTTGACTGAAAACGCTCTGAACCTTTTCCCGAGTTGTTCACCCTCCGCCCTCTGCTCTGCTCCTGCCAGTATTTGCAGAGAAGTATCCTGGATACGAGGTAAATATATCAAAGCAACAAAGTCAGTACTGTTGGGAGGTGGTTTAGCAACTGTCGTGTGATATGAATAGCAACACGCTAAAAGCCCTTGTCTCTTTTTAACTCCCAAGTCCAGTCAGTACATTTTTAGCAAAATGTATTCCCACACTTCAATAGAAAATAAAGCACAGTACAAATGACAAAAGGTGAAGCTAAAAGTTGCGTGTCAGTCCAAACAACTACATTTCACTCTTGAAGTGACTTAAGAGGCAATGTTGTGTTCTACTTTTTAATAAATTACTATTTAAATCAATGTAAAGGCACAAACAAGTCTCGGACAAAAAGGAGCCTTAAGAAATGCTAGCAACTCTATGACACTGTACTAAAATACAGAGTTTTGCTAATGTTAGCATGCTAGCCTGCTCACAATGACAAAGCTCACTCATTGACCTGCATCAGGTATAGAGTTTACCATGTTCACGCTGACATTGACTAATTAGAGAAAAGTCAGGAGATTATGAAATTCAGTAATATTTTATCTTCTTGAGACCATAAATGTCTGTTCAAAGTTTCATGGCATTCCACCCGATTGTTGTTGAGATAATTCAGTCTTAATGAAAGTGGACCAACCAATGGAGTGACACTATAATCACTAAAGCCACATGGCTAGTGAGGCTACTGGCATTATGACTTTGTGATAGAATAAACAATTGATAAACTACAGTTCAATGCCAGTATGATGTCAGAATAACCTCAGTAAAAGAAAATCAAAGGATGAAAAGCTGAAACACTGGCTTGACTATCTCGCTGTCCATCCCATGAACCCAATGACACACAGTTTACTCCAAATACAAAATAAGAAGGTGTTCAAAATGAACATCTTTTCTCTGAAATGTTTTTAAATTACAGCATAGAGATTATAAACCTGATGCAGTGATTTTTGGGTGTGGAAAATACTGACACCGGTTGGAGTCTTAATAGTTAAGACAAGATTTTGCCGTTCATCCTTCTCATCTTAGCTGCTCTTCTACCTCTCATCCAAACATGGCCCAAAAGAGGTGCAGAGTTAGTATGAAAGTATGAAATGCAAAAACCGGGACACTTCTTCTTCTGTGCAGCATTGTGAATTGCAGTGGCTGTTCCCAATAGAACTGTAGTATTTTGGCCAGTCATTGTACATTTATATCTGACCCCATTAGTGACACACAAATCCAGTAATGGTCTCTCTGTGTGTTTCTCACTGTAGGAGATCATGATCGAAAAGAAACATTACATGAACTGGTGTATACACTGGGTTTCGAGGACTGACTGTAAAGATGCTGACATGAATGCTGGCATTTTGACGGCTGACCCACTCCTGTCTGATAATAACTCACCCTGTAATTCTCCTTCTCATCTCACACTAATCCTCCCTGTTGTCAGTGGATCTCCTGCTGCAGTGATACACTGATCTGAGGTCTGACTGGGACAAGACAACAGGATGAGAGCAGTTTGTCAGATGCTGGGGCTAAGACTCCTACTTTGGCTTTTTAGTGACATGAATTGAACTGTCTTACAAGATGAACCGTCATGTTCTTCAGACAGTGTACTCAACCCTCTAACGCTGGCGAAGAGAAAAAAAAAAAACCTGACATTCAGTTTATCTTTGTGCCAAAACGGGGAGCTTGATGAGACCTGGCAGAGCTCCTTTGTATTCTCATGAAGTTGTGGTTCTTGTGCAAGACAGAATCAAATAAGAATGATCTAATTTGAAGCAACAGAGGTTAAGACATCCCAAAATTTACTCCCTGGTAAAAATTATCCTTCCAATATACAGAATCCTACAGGTACCACAATGCAATTCAGTAGCATTTTTTAGTAGGACCTTCCCTATCTGTTCAATTCCCTCCCCTTTAACCTTAAAGTGAGATTCCCATCAAAAACCTCAATCTCATTCAAAATAAGAAATACTGAGGTATGAGGAAACAACCCTGATGGTGTCATCAGATTAATTCTTATTTGCCTGCCAGAGAAAAAAATCATTCATCATATCATAAGCTGTCAGTGTTGACCTGGTACAGCCTCGCTGCGTCAAAGCTGCTCCGCTCAAGAAATTTAGAAAGTTAACTTGATTGCTAACATTTAGTTAGTGCTAACTCAAAAAATAGACACTTTTTTCAAAAAATGTCTTTGTTATGATGACATTTATTTGCCATGACTGTCACAGCTTTACATTTATCAGAAATTCATTGAATTTTTAATCATCCTTCACATGTTCATTCTGCAAGCATTGAGGTCGATCACTGTGACCTTGAACAACAAATAACCTGCATTATAATGCTTCCCTCACTTTACCAAGCAGACCCAAAGGACAGAGGAGAATCAATTGTAAAGTTATCTAATTACTGCCAAGCTTTCACCTTGCCTGAGGTTTGGTGCCTGTGCGGCAGGAATCAAACCTGTAACCTCCTGTTACTCAGCTGTGCTACTTGTTTGAGCACACAATCATTGGCTGCATGAAAGTGTGAGCTCATGTTCCTCAGTATGTATTCCTGTTAACTGCTAAGCACCGTCACTTCTGAAGGATGTGTAGCTGCTCGACCACTGTCCTCAGCAGATGGATGGGGCTTGCAGGGCTTAAAGGGGGTCTTAAAGCATAACAAAGCTTGGTAGTGATTGGATGGAGGTCAGGGCTGCACCTCAGGATTGAAAACCCCCACTAATTCCTGCCACAAACAGTATCCACAAGCTGCTTTTCTGGGCTCCTCTTAGTCTCTCTGTGGTCTGATCTGTCTGAATCTTATGAACAAGGAAACACTGATTTCTGAATTTACGCAATGAAACTTTGATTGCTACTTTCATATAGTCTTGGATACATAAGCCATCTGAAATACAGCAGTTCAACAAAATATGATTTTCCTTAGGTTTTTGCATCAATTGTCAAGAAATATGCCGTTTCATACAGTAATGCTGCTATGATCCTCTGTACGACTGCTCCTGGATTCTTTCTCAGCCACAACTGCAACAGAAGCATCCTAAGAACGGTCATTATAAAGAATTATGGATCAAATAATCTAAAGACTCTGGGGTCACAGAAGGAAAACAGTAGAGAGGATCACTTTAATTCAACAAAATTATCATGTCTGAAAAAAGCCCTGCTGAATCTCTGTCATTTGAAAAAGAAGCCACAACATGACTCCAGATGTGCCTTTTCCCGAAATGTGTTCCAATATAATAATTTTAAATTACTTGGTTAATATTATTTAATTTTCTTAAGTTGAGATTGACTTTCCTTTGTTCTTATAACAAGTATATGTTTTAATGTGGAGTGGTTGCCATCTTAAGGTCACAAGCACAAGACATAAAATGACATGTAGGAATAACATATAGGAGTAAACATAACAAGGACAAGCCAGTGAATGTTCACAGTCAGGTTCAACATGTTCTTACCTTTCTCTGTGGTGAGAAAACATCTTACAAAGTGACTGAGGCTTCTTTTCTATAAGGAGAGAGTTGAAACGGTGCGTCCATTAAACCAACAAGTATTTGTTCTCGGTTCAAATCAGAACTGAATGAATGACTTAACGACAAACTCTTTGCTCTCAGTTTCCACTTAGTGTCTAATTAAATCTGCGCACTACAAACCCATCCACACTTACCCCATGTCGGTGTAAACCCTTAATGAGTCTGACAAGAAATTCGGCGCTGAAGCTGCTGTTGCTGTCCTGCTCTCCTCTTTCTGTCAATCTGAGCTACCAGATGCTTTATTCTCCAGGGGGGGAGGTTTCTCTGCAAGGCGCCACACACAGCCTGCTGCAGACTGCACAGCGTCCGCAACGTCCTGTCCCGACCACCGGTGTCCACCGATCACCTCTGCGGAGCCCGGAGAGTCACAACCCGGCGGAGGCAGAGCAGCTGACCTCGGTGATGGAAGCGACTGCGGTCCCGTGTGAGTCCATCACCGACCACAGAAACAACAGTTTTTGTCTTTTTTTATATTTTTTATCTCTCTCTCAAACCTCGTCCTGATGGTCAGGGCTCTCTGCTCCTGCACCCAGCCCGCTGCTCGCGTTCAACAGCCGGACACAGCCGACAGTAGAGTACCACCTGCTGGCTCCACAGGCTCCGAGCAGCCGTTACAGCTGCATGAGGCGGTGAGGCAGGGAAACTGTGTCAACCTGCCTGCAGCCAATGAGCCTGCATGTGTGCTTTACTGCAAACTGGATCTTATAGGTCTGCCCGGCGCTGCCAGTTTTAAGGCTTAATGAAAAATTGTCCCGAGGGAAAATTCATGACCCAAAAAGACTTCTTTAGAGTAATACTACAGCACATTTAGGACTACACTTGTAATAAAATGTTTTATATCCCCTGACCTGCCTTTTTGTGTTGAAGAGAGCCTTGCAAAACAATAATGAGGCATTAAAGTCTGTCAATCCATCTGCAAAACGAGTGAAAAAAAAGAGAAACACAACAGTGAAGTCAAGTTGAAGGAGCAAAAAGAAGCAAACTTTAATTTTCCAAGATAATCAACAGGAGAATCTTTGTGAGCACAGTTTTTTAACTACTAACATCAATCAGTGTGGGCAGAAAAAACAACATAGTTCAGCCAAACACAAAGCTTCTTCATTTTCAGTTCTGTTTTGAACAGCAATAAGCCAAACAAAGATTATCATAACAAATGTAAAGAAGAAGACAACATCCAAATCAAAAAAGTTACCTTCTAGTCACTGGACATGCATGTGTTGGTGATGGATGGGTTTTTCTATTGGTTACTTCATTTTCTTTAAAAACAAAATGCATGGCAATGTTTTAGATGCTCAATAAGAAGAGGTGCATGTAGCTAGTAATGGTATTAGAACCCAAACAGGATGTAACATTAACCCAGACATCAAGAATATAAAACTAATCTACAGAAATGGGGTATAAATATTAAATTGAAGTCCTGTACAGTTAAATGTACCACCTGCACAGCTGAAGCTGGCCTAAAACTATTCAGGTTGCTTAGTAATTTATTATTGAGGGATTATGAATACAGAATCCTTTTAGTGACATGTTTTTTCAGAAACACATTCAAATCCTCATGGCTGCCTCTTTTCTCTAGCAGCCTGAACACTTTTTTTTTTTTTTGCAAGTGCTTGGTGCCACTGACAGTTATTATTAAACTTACTCAACCTCAGCTTTAAATCAGAAGCAAGGCTGCTACGTCCATGATGTTTGGACAATAACCAAATTTTTCCACATGATGCACTCCCATGACATGAAAATGAAAGCTTTTCAAGGAAAGCAGAGTTAATACACCTCAGAAGAAAAAATGAGACACTGATTAGAGAAAGGAAACTTCACTAGTGTCCATCTAAAGCATTTAACATATAGAGCTCTGAAACTAAGACACAAAGTTCACTGACGTTTACCAAAGTTAGAGAACAAACTAACTGTTCTTGCCATGATACACTTATTTGTGACAGTTTCACTCTTTTTCTATAAGTTCAAGACTTTAGGACAACAAAAGACAACAAAAGAGGGTGAAGAAGATCAAGTGTGGTGTTCATTGGACCTGAGTCCTTCCTACATGTATACGTTACACTTAGTCCTAATGTTTAAATAACTTAAGGTCTCTATGCCAAATTTTAGTGTGCACCTACAAAATTAAAAATATCTTTCACCCCACTCTAATAATAAGGTGAAAACAGTGATCAAGTTTTCATCATTCTTTGTAGCGTGTTGTTCTTTCAGACGTGAAATCTTAAACTCAAGATTTCTCTCATGAAAGTGATTTCTTACTTAACTTTACTGTGATAATCAGGTGCTTATGTTTCACACAAATAGTCTTATTGTATGCATGTTTTTTGACTTATGACTTTTAATGAAGGGTCTTTGGGAATCACTGCCTTCTTGGCTTTGGCTTATTTGATGCATTCAGCTATAATACGCTCAAGATGATCACTGTCTGCTAGCTCTAGTGGCTTCAGGGTTTCAGCAGGAAAAGAATGACAGCTTTACTCAGTTACAAGCTGGTTATGATGTTCACTTTCACTACGAAAAAGATACATTTAAAGAGAACAAAAACAAAATTGTCTCCCTTTGCTCTAATCTTTGGAGCTTACCTCCTCAGATCAGGAGACAAAGATGTTTTTCTTTCACGTTTATATTTTTAAGGAGCTAATTCCACCACTTTTTCTTTGCAGACCACCTTGAGAAATACCTGCCTTGAAAGACGGCCAACTGCACTAGCTTACATCACTGAAAAACCTCAATGAAAACAGCCTTTATTTAGAAAACTTTCCAACTCAAAGCTGAGAAAGAAAAGCGAATGATCCGTGGCTAGGTAATCCTCAGATTTCATTTGAGCTCTTTGAGGCACGACACCACAAGCATTTTTGAGTTCACTTGAATAGCCAAACAGTGTTTTTACACTCTTCTCTCCCGGATGCTTAGATGTGATCATATGCAGAGCCTCAGTTCAAGCTTTGAGTTTAAAAAAGTTGCCATATCAACTGCTTCAAGAGTTGTGTCCCCTTTTGTTTCCTCTCTCTCTTTCTCTCTCTCCAAGTCACAGAAGACATCCTGTTGAGTTAGCTTGGAGGACATTTGTGAGAGACACCTCTTCTCCATCTTTCTCAGCTTTTGGAGCAAGATTCCCAACCACACCGCCTGGAGATCCCACGAGGGTTCAGGGGCACACAAAGGACAAGATGATACAGTCGCCACCCTCGCCCTTCCAGAATCTTTCGGACCTTCCACCCTCCTTGACCTGTCGAAGGTCTCGCCTCTCCAACCTGTGCTGCTCCGCCAACGACAGCTTTTCTCCTTCGCCACGTCTTCGCGTGTGAGCAGCAGTGCCTTCTCTCCTCCACCAGCCTCCTGCTCTCTCGTCTCTTGCTCGCTTCCTGTCCAGCTCTACTCCCATATTTGCTCTCACTCTTGTGATTGGTTGGTTTCTCACGGTCTCTCTCCTGTTACTTTCACACAGTGGTGCTTCGGTTGTAGCAGTGGAAAACGGGTATCCATGTTTGTTCTTTTTTGTTATTACCCAGATTAAAATACCAGTGAACTAAGCTTCTCACAGGCCTAGCTCCTTTCCAGCGACCTGTAAGACAAATTCAAAAATAAAAACATCAATCTTTGTTCAAAGGACAATACATTAATTTTTTTAAAAATATTGAAAAATGAACTTTTATTATAAGTTCCTGATAACTGGAAAGCGGAGTGCTATTTGCTTCCATTACTTTACACTTCTTGTAAGAACAGAAAGCTGGGTAGGGATTTGTTGCATATAATGATGGGCGTTTACAGTAGCCAACAATATTGTGCCTCACACAACCTCAGTTTTGCAGCTAAACTGGAAGTCCTGAGGACTGGTCCTTCAGGTGAGCTGACTGATCAACTAAGAGCTCTGAGTAAACATTGTCAAGCCACAACAAAGCAAAGCCTCGAAGATTGACGGAAGATGGCTCACTGTTTTACATGCTATATCACATTTGTTTTATCTTCTTTGAAAAGAGCAGTGACTTCCTGCAGTCTTTTGGTAAACATTAAGCTGCCAACGACAAAAGTAAACTCCAGGAAGCCACTGCCCTGGGCAAAAGAAGTTTTTCCAGTCCTTATGCAAAACAGATAGAAACTTTCCCGATCACAAATGGAGATGTCACTGTAACAGCAGCCTGATCATACAGTGGCACGATTTTCTCATCTAGTTAACTCTTGCGATGAAGTAAACATGCTTACGTCCTGAAATGTTGAAATATTTCTTTAATTTCAAGAGTCAGCTTACTTTCAGTCCACAGCAGAATGACTTACAGTCTAGTACTGGGACAGTCCAGTCACACCACCGTGTTGGTAGGCCCGCTCCCCCTGGTAGGTGGAGTCCTGGGACAAAGCCACATCAATCTGGGACTTGAACTCGTCTCCTAGGTAACTGTCCTATAATGAGGAAAAACAAAAAGTGAAAGCAGCCAGTCAATAGTTATTCCTTTATTTCCTTCCAGGCAGAAAAACATTATTTAAGAGTGGTTTGGTCAAGATGAAGTCTTTACTAGAATAGGAAAGCTGGACAAACACTTGGAATACACTATGTGCCAACTGCCCTGGCGTTAGAGCCTAATTGCTATGAATAAAACAGACAAACAGCTTGCTTCATGAAGTGAACCAACTTAGCACTTCATAAAACCCCTTAAAACAATAAGCTGAGTTTAACAAGTCATTTGCTGTGTATGACAGCTCATGAACAAACCTGTGAGAGTTCAGGCTGGGAGAGCCCTGGCTGGCTCATCTGTGACGGCTGGCTCATGTTGATGTAGCCCTGCGTCAGAGGCCCCTGGGAGAAGGGCTGGGAGCCCAGGTCCTGGCTGGCCTGGCTGCCACCCATGTGGCCTCCATGCTGCCCGCGGTCTGCGCCTCCATTCCCTCCGCTGTTGTTCCCCATGTTGCCGCGGTTTCTTTGACGTCCACCTCGAGTCCCGCCTCCTCCTCCACTGCCTGCCTTTCCTTTCATACCTCCACCACGACCTTAAGGAAAATATATGTCACAGTTCAGACATTTTATTGCAGCTTTTACCTTAACAACATGTAATATTCAAAAAATCCACACCATTCATGGCTTTAGAATTTCATGTCTTACTCACCTGATGTGGGTCCATTGACCTGTCCCATGTAACCAGGTGGAGGAATGGGGGGCATCACAAGGTTGAAGGGAATCGGGATGTTCATGGAAGTCATGGGATTGGGGCCTGTTCCAATCATACCAATCTGGTCATGGGTCTGGAAATACATATTGGACGTGCGTCCTGTCGTAGAGAGAGGTCAATTTTACAGGTTAATTTTCCTTCCTTTTAAATTATGTGGTGGTGAGTTCAGCTAGTTTTGTTCCACACAATAGTTCACATGGCTCTTGTTTTTGTATTTGAGATAGTTAAGTAAGCACATTCAGTCTTTAAGCAATGAACTACCAAAGTAAATACAGCTCATGTCCTTTGAATAAATGTACTGATTTGCTCACCATTGCTGCTGCGGTCGTACACCGATCCAGGAATGAGGGCCTCCCTGGCATCATACATGGCTGTGCTCATGAATCGTCCGCCCTGCAGAAAAAAGAGAGAGGCAAAGCTATTTTAAGTGTTATTAGGACATGCCTCATTATTTCTTACATGTGCATTGATTTATTACCCGGTCTCCTTCAAACTACTTGTCCCAAGTGCTTGGATAAATTCTGAACAGCATCCTAAATCTTTCACATGCCACACCAGAAAATAACATATTCATGACCCATTTAAAAACCTCATTCAGCCTTCTATATGCACTGTTTATGTAATACATTCAGACACACAAACAATAAACTCACAGGGTTGATGGTGT
Source organism: Acanthurus lineatus (assembly GCA_029814665.1). Classification (NCBI taxonomy): domain Eukaryota; kingdom Metazoa; phylum Chordata; class Actinopteri; order Acanthuriformes; family Acanthuridae; genus Acanthurus; species Acanthurus lineatus. The sequence goes on along the minus strand of JAPZDV010000004.1, from coordinate 8,786,977 downwards.
TGACTAGCTTGCGGGGCTTGCTGAACTGCATGAGGCTCTCCCTCAGGTTGTTCAGGGGGCCTTCAACCAGGACCTTCTGCTCTTTGTAGTAGTTCAACAGGTGGTTCCACAGAGGCTGCTTGGACAGAGCCTTGGGGTTTCCCACTATGATCACACCATACCTATGTGACATGCAGAAGATTAAAAGTTATAGATAACAATATGTACAAATAACACTGACAACACCAAAAACTAGACTCAGGGCCCTTTGTGAACTGGTGTTGCCCCTCTTCACGCAGTCTTACCTGGCTCTAGTGAGAGCCACATTGAGACGTCTGGGATCATTGAGGAAGCCGATGCCCTGGTGCTCATTGGCCCTCACACAGGACAGGATGATGAAGTCCTTCTCTCTGCCTTGAAAGGCATCCACACTGGCTATTTCCACCTCCTGCAGAGAGAGTGAAGAGAAATCAGTTTCAAAAACCTGACTTATCATTTAGAGGAAATCACTTAATGATTTTGAGAAATAATTTGCTTTTACTTGCTCTACAAGTGTAGTATTGTTTAGAGTAAATCGTTACAGAAAAATAGATATTGGAGCCACTTTTCTTTAAATCATTATCTGCCTAAAAACCCATATTGTTTGAAGTAAGTGCTTAGGATACCTGGTAGAGTTTGGTATGGAGGGAGCCACTGAACTGCATGTACTGGACCAGGTAGGACCTCTGTCCCTCATAGGGTGTGATGATACCAATCTGATCAGGTTTTGCTCCCGCCTTAAGCAACCTGGTGGTTATTTTCTCCACATTGGCTGCCTCAGTCCTTTAAGAGACATGACAGATTACATAACAAGGACATTTAACATAATTTGACATGGTAAAGAAACTAATTACCATTATTAGGAAAAGATCAGGTAATTTCACACATAGTGCTGCATTGAAAATCACAGGATGAACATAACTATCAGGTCAAAATAACAATTAAGAATGCAGGAACCTGTTGAGATAAGATGTTCCAGAGCTGGCAATTTCCTCTTGGCCTTGGGTGACATAGAAGAACATGGGCTTGTCAGGCTGCGGCCACTGGAAGTCGAAACCTTTCTTCACACGGTCCGCTAGACGACAGGCAAACAAACACATGACTCAGGGCTAAAGAAGCTGGTGTAAAGAAAGCACGCTGACTGAAATGGAATAAGTCTGACAAGATGAGTAGCAGGCTTCCTGTGCATCCAAGGTTTTCTGACAGATAGATAAATTACATGAAGGTTGAAACACAAATTGATCAGGCTTGTTATAACCAACATGGCTTTGAAACATACCACTTACATGGACACAAACAAGAAACAGTAAAAACATGACACTGAACTTCAAGCAAGCCACATAGAGAGAAGTCTGAGGTAAAGCTGTTTCATATATTCTATCTCCAATGTTCCACAGAGCCACTGAACAATAAAAAGTAATTTTGAGTCTACTGGGTTGGGGAAGCAGTCAAGGAAATGTAAGGGAGCAGCACAACATTACTTAAGCTTTTCTACTGTCAGTGCACATGGGCAGGACTTCAGTTTCAAAATTTTTAAGTGGCTGAAAAGGGAAAGTTAAAGTCAAGTTAATATCAAAATTAGTTTTTAATGAGGTTTCTTCTAAACTCACCAGCAGTGACTCCGTTCTGCAGAGAGCCCTCATAGAAGATGTTGGAGGGGAAGGCGCTGAGGGCTGGGTGCATGCGGTACTGGACCTGCAGTCGGATTGGCCGGATCCCCAAAACCACCAGACGTTCAAACAGAGACTGAGACAGACCTGCTTTTGCTGCCTTCTTACACATCACCACAGGGCCTAGCTGACAGTGATCACCCACCAGAATCAACTGCAGAGAAAAAGAAATAATCAAAAAGAAAAATTAACAACTGTGGACACCATAGACCATTCAACTGAGGGATGACAGCAGTTGATGCCACACACTAATCCAAATGTGCTTCTACTCGTGAAGCTCCTACCTGTTTGGCCCCCAGGACAACAGGCACCATGCACTCTGGCTCGGTGGCCTGGGTGCTCTCATCAATCAGGATGGAGCGAAACTGCATCTTGGCCAGACGAGGATCCCCCGCACCAACACAGGTACAGCAGATCACATCCGCATTCTGGAAAAGTGCAAAAGAATAAAGTCAACTGTGGGCAATTTATTTTTTTGAGAACCATTATCATGACACACAGGCTTTGCAGTGGGCCTTCACATAAAAATTAAACTAAGCACTTGTACAATCACAAGGAGGAACAAATTTAGTTGCAGTCAGATTTCTGTAAGACCATTCTTCATACCATGAGCAGCTCCCTTTCAGCAGTGCGTCTCAGAGCTCTGTAGCGCTTCTCGTCTGAGGAAGACAGCTCTCCAGTCTCGTCCTTCAGCTGCTGGAGCTTCTGAAGTTCTGGCATGCTGCAGGAAGGAATCATTTCAATACAGTCTGAGTCCATGTTGTACTTGTGGTCAAATTGGCTACTTTCCTGATGGAAATTATGCTGCTTAGCAATATGCTATTTAAGATATTAGCCATTACTGGGATTTTCTGAAGCCTGCTTGTTTTTCAAGATATCTTCAAGACTGATGGTTTGTATATGTATGTATACAAGGACGATCATGTTCTCTAATAACACAATTCAAAGCTAACTTCACACACTAAAAAAGACTTGCTAAACCAAGTGGCTTTTAAAAATGATTTTTAATCACAGCCTGTTATGTGTTACCTGTCCATGTTGCGGGTCTGGTTGTGCAGAGCCAGGAAGGACACAGGTGAGTCGATGGCCTCCCTACTCTTTGCACACAGTCTCACCACCTTAAGGCCCGTCTGATGGATCTTCTCTGTTAGCTGGTCCACAGCAATGTTACTTGGAGCACACACAAGCACTGGCCTAAAGAGACAAAAGTTAAAACACAGTCTTAAGGACCACGACACAGCATACACTCTTACTACGAGACAGATGATCAATTAAATGTAGAGTAAATAATCTCATTAGAATAAAGTAGTTATGGTAATTATTATTAAAGCCCAAGTTCATACATTTGAAATACAGACGAAGTGATAAAAAGAGTAAAAATATTTATGTGTCCTACCCATTGCCCTGTCTCGCCAGGTGGTACACGATGGTGGCTGAGGTTACGGTCTTCCCTGTGCCAGGAGGACCCTGAATCAAACTGAGAGGACGCTGCAGCACCGTCTTCACAGCATACACCTGCATCACAACAAACACATTCATGTGAGCCCTTAAAGCTTTATACAGCCAATAAAAGAAAGAATTATACACTCCTGGCCAATAGAGGGAAGTACAAAAGTGTTTTTTCTGATTCAAATAAACCGTGTTTGATCTTTGTTATATTTTGCTTGTGTTACCTGTGATGTAAGTAAGGTCAGATGTAAGACTTTATACTAAAAAATCTCTCCAGACATCACAGTTTTTCTTCCTTTCTATCTCACCTGTGAGTGGTTAAGATCAGGCAGGCCTTGAGCAGTGAAGCGTTTGGGCAGCTGGCACTTGATGACCACATCCTCGACCTCATGCCCCAGCAGTTTGTGGTAAATGTAACCAGACACTGAAGTCTCATCAACAGCAAATGTCTTCAGGGCACTCTGCATCCTGAACAATGACAATATTGGGGGAACGTTAAAAATTGGATTTAAAAAGCACTCAGAGGAAAACCTTTACCAAAATCAACTATGATTCAACATTTCCAACATTAAAGTATTAATTTACTTTTTCATTGATATGTCTTATTACTGGTGCAATAAAATATTAGATTAATTACAAAGCATTCATTCAATGTAGTAAAATAAAAGAAGGCCTTTGAAGTTACCCTTTGTTGAATTTGCATTGACTTTTTAAAGCTAAAACAGGAAACTGAAGTCCAGCCTTTCAGTTTAGAGTTCTATATCTTATTGTGTACGTAGACTTTTACTGCAGCTTTAACCAAATGACTGACTGGCAATTACATGGCCTCTTCTTGTGAATACCTGTCAAAGGACGTGGACTTCCACACAAAGTCGACCTGAAAGTTGTGTGGGATCTCCACTGGAGCTCCAGCACTGCTCCTCAGTTCTATAGCAATTTCATCACCATAGTCTGGTACAGGAAGTCAAGGAGGAGGTAGAACCTTTCAACAACACCACAGTAATTATCATAAATGAGGTAACTAAATGGCTGTCGTTTGAATCTTTATGTGCAGGTAAAGCCTCTGCAACACAACTGAATACTGTGTGCAGTAACTGTAAGGTGGGCAGAGCTATGAATATTCATCTTATGATCCCATGCTACTTCACAATGTTCTAAACTATATCTTCTCGTTTAGTGCATTGATTTGAGTGACCTAAAGCTGCAGAAATTACACATGAGTTTAAGGGAACAACCGAATCTTTGAAATGAAGCATGGAGATGGATTGCTTTTATAGCTGGTCCACACAATGTAGCACCACCTCACCTGGATTAGTATGTGCTTAACAGAGGAGTTACTGATACTTTCTCAAATAAAATTTTGAAATGTTTTTTAAACTTTTAAAATATGCTGTTTCAGGTCTGACTGCTGGACTACCTTTGCATTACTTGCATTACTTTACAGCCTTAGCTGTATAAGCAAATAAGTACAGAATTTGTTTCTCTAAACCACTGGGGAGTGTCCTTAAGATACCAGATTGATGTTGTTGTAGTGTCCTACAGCTGCCACTAGATGATACAAAAGACTAATTTTGGTGATAGTGAATCCAAATCACCACCAAGCAGATCCACATGCTGGAGCAACTCTAAAGTGAAGGTTAATTTAATGAAGAGACCTTTATGTCTATGACAAACTTCTTGAAGTCAAAAGACTTAAAAGTGCTAACTGTTGATAGTATGGGTAAAAGGTTGCGTCCGGTTAAATACAGTATATCTCTTGTAACAGTCAAAGGATACTGTCAGGGACTTTGATGACATGTCCAATGCCTTTCCATGGAGGGGCCAGGTCTCCTTTGTACCTCAGACAAATTTCATCTCCCTGCATAAGCCGCATGTCTAGAGGATGGCAGATGAAATAGACAAAAAGGTAACTCTTTTAAGAACACATCATTGCATGGAGTAAGTAAATATATACATTTAAAACTTTGCAAAATGAAACACCATTCTAAGAGAAAGCCCCACAGTTATATTTAAATGACACTGGAATATCAACATTTGTTTTTCATCACTTATTTAAGATTGTCTTCATGATATCATTTAGAATATAACCTGAAGACAAAGCATGATGATGACAATGATAAACCTGAAGCAAAACTACAAAGAAATACCTGAGTCTGTCTTGGGAAGAGTGAAATAAGCAATCCTCTTTTTATTCAGGCCCAAATCCCATCTGACCGTAATGTTGTCTTGAGTCTGTTAGAAAGAAACATTAAGGGACAAGTTTAAACCTATACTGCAGCATAAACCTTTAATAAGTCAAAATTACAACCGAAAAAAAGTAGAGTTATTAAAATAAAAACCATGGTAAAAAAAGCTTAGAATGGACTGAAACAAAGTCATTCACCATGCTCCTACTGTAGAAAGTACAAAAAACAAGACGATTATTATAGCATTATCTCCTTTATAAGAGAGTAAGACTTTATAAGAGAGTAAACTATATTCAGCTAAATCACTTTGTTAATTCATTAATTGCTGAATATTTTTCATTAACCTGAGACTCTTTCAGTTTCTTGTCATAGTCAGCTTCCAGCTTGACAAGAGGACCAAAGATGTTCTGGTACTGGTAGGCATCCTCATAGCGGAGCAGCACGTGCTGGGGCTCCTCATCCACACCAGGCTTCTCTAGGTCCTCCAGAGTTGCAGTGGGATTTTCCTGCCAAGTGCACACACAAACAAGCACACACAAACACACACACACACAAACAAGCACAAACACAAGCAAAAACAGGAACACAAACATACTCACACGTGGACACAGAAGAAAACAGGAAGCTTTTCACTAAATATGCTAAAAACTAACAAGGACATTTGGAACATGACTAAGACTAGAAAAATAGCTAACAAAATAAACACTACAGAACAGAGCCATTCCTCATGTTATTGGTAACAATACTGGTCTCCCACTATGAGGAGGCAACTAACTCCTGGTGAATGTTACTCTTGTATACAACAGAGAACTACACAAAAATTGGAAAAGACAAAAACAAGTGGTGAAACTAATACTGAACAAAAAAAACACAATGAAGTTATTTTCATCACATTGAACTGTATGAATACATCTGTTAACTATATCCATAAGCTCTATCAAGCCTAAAACTCAAGTTATGTGGGTTTTGAATATTTCCCTTGAACAATGGCGTGTGTGTGCATGGGCAGTTGCACTGACAGTACCTTCCAGAGTTCCTCCAGCTTGTTGATCTGCTGGGCGGTAATCTGACGAGCCCTGAGCTGCTCCTGCTCTGAAGGGATTTTCACCAGCCAGGACAGGAAGCAGCGGTCCTGAATGAGAGGCTGCCACTGTGAGCTGTCCCAGTTGATGTCCTTCAGGCTGCTCTGGCTGGCACATGGCTGCCTGTGTCACAACAAAAACACTGTTACTGGGAAATTCTGAATTCTCTTTGATTGCCCCCATCAACAGGAAGGTCAGAGAGTAGAGTCAGATAGATAAAAGCACCCCTACCTGCACAGTAACACCACTACCGAGTCAGCTTTGGCAGGGATGAAGCCCAGAAGAAAGACATTGCGACAGCCACAGTTGTAACACTCCAGCACTGTTTCCCCAAGGGGACCATCTTTGTGCAGGGTGACCTCCTTGGACTTTGCTCTCACCAGGTGGTTTACAATGTGGCTAAAAGAAAAGTGAAGAACAATTAATGCACCTGAAGGACAAAATGCAAAAGACTACAGTGCTATATAAGTTTAGAGTGGATTATACATAATTTGTACTTCTCTATGCCTTGGATCAAAAATGTCTAGACAATTTTTTATTATATTTAAACTTGAATAAAACCGGACTGTAAAACAGCTTTAATATAGAGAACGGTTACTGTATATATTGTTACTTTCACTGTGCACTTAACTCTTATTATGACGAAAGAGAGCCTCTAAAATGATTTTCTCTCCAGTTCATTTAGCTGAGTACAACAACAGGGAGAGTCAGTAAAAAGCAGGCCAGTACTGCATCTTACCTGCCGGATGTGTTTCCACGGCCATTACAAAACCATTTCTTACTGGTGTTGCAGTAGACCACACAAGCCGGATCATGAATTCCACAGTAACTGAAATAAAAGAAAAAGAAAAAAAGACAAAAGACTTTATTGTTAAGAGCAGAGACCAATTTAATATCTGAAGCGATAAAGTAGTTTTCCCTAAAGCACATTTATAGTTTTCTACAGCAACTGCATATGCACAAAAAGGAAAATCTATTTTTATACTAAACAACACCAGCTAGATAGACTGAGGAAGAATTTGACAAAAAATATTACAATGCATGTTAATTAGTGTCTTCACAACAATTCTGCCAAAAGCAGCCAAAATCAGCTAATTGTAGAAATATTAATTTCCAATGATGTATCAGCCAATTACTGATCGCTAGAGAAGCAATTAAGAACCAAAGACATGTTTTGAATCAGTGTCATAGTTTATCAACCAAAGAGTGGTGTCTGGTTTATCTTTTAATTGTAAAGTGTCCTGCCCAGTACCACTGTTGGATGCAACGATTAAAAAAACAAATAAACAAACAAAAAATAAGTCAAAGCCACCATTAAGAGTGCAACGAAACCTTAAATCAGACAATATGTCATTAATCATTATGTCATTATACTCTCCAATCTCAGTAAAGGTTTCAAATTCAAAGATCCCGGGTATGTTGTGCTGTTATGTCAATGTTAACTTTTTTGGTAACTTTGAGTGTTTGCAAATTTGAGACCTCTGAAAAACCTGGAAATCTTCTTTTATACACTACAAAAAGCAAAAGTCAGCAAAAAGCATGAAAAACTTTTGGAATTGATTACTGATCTGCTGGTGAATGATAATGACGATACTTAAGTTTTTTATTTAAAAAAAAAAAACAAACAAACTGTGTGGTTTCCTTATCCAGCTAAGAAACTGAGAATGTCTGGGATGTCAGACATACCAAAGAAAGATTACTGGCACAGCCAAAGTAACACCTGACAGTCAACCTGTCTCCTAACAACCAGGTTTAGCATGACATGGCTATAGTCGTAATTAACCATCAACATGTTGTCTACCAGGAGGAGTAGAATACTGAACCTAAGTGGACAAGAAGTGGACACTGAGTATACATATGATAGGTTGAGTCAGTGGGTGAGATTAAGTAAACATATTTGCTTTAATTTTGCTGAGATTGAACTGTTTTGCAATGGCTTTAGACAAGAAAGTTTCAAATTATTTTTAAAATTTAAGTTTTAAATTGGCTTTATTTATACTGCAAACTGAAAAGAGTACACTGCTCCAGCCTCACAAACCACTGAGACTCTGTTTATATATTTCATTTGTTTTTACTCAGACACCAGTCACATTAGTCCAGCACTTTACCTGCATGCATGCACAGGTAAATCCTTAGTGTAATAGGTGTCTTCCTCATCCTCCTCAAAGTTCAACTCTGCGAGCAACTGACTGGCTTTCACCACAGGATCGTCTCCGTTCTGTAAAACGCCATCAGGACCATTCACCTTAGGACAAGAGAGTACAGATGCATTACAGTAAACTGAAACTTAATGTCAACAGTATGTGGGATAAAACGAGAATGAATGAACAGACAATTACTCACTACGAAAAAACTGAAAAGCCACCTAGACCCATAAAGCCTGACATGTTCGTATACTTCCCTTGTACTGTTACTGTTTGTTACATCAATAAATGTTTGGGTAACAGCAAAAAATATCACTGACTGTATCTAATTTGTTTTACCTGCCGACCACTGTGACTGTTATAGGTGCATATAGTAACGCCAAGAATTTTGCATAAGTGCTAGTGGGCATAAATACTGGCATTTGAGGATGATTTGCCATACTGACACATCCCTGACACTCTTTGTTTGTATGGCAATAAAGTCCGGCATTGACATGCCAGCTGTGTCAGCGTGCTAACTGTGCTGTCAGCTACCGTTAGCTAGCATGCTAGTCAATTAGCAGGATAAGAGCATGATAACCGATGGAAGGCGTCATCATGCTAACCGTGGGTAGCCAGTGATGTTGTTAGCTAACGTAAGCTAGCTAATTCACATTTTGTCAACACAGTGGGAGACATCATTTAACGCCGAGCCACAACGAATAACCCCACGCACCTGGTTGTCTAGCTGGCTCTGGGTCTGGCCTTGAGTCTGGGTCTGGCTCGGCAGGGTAAAATCGGTGAAGTCGTACTCGGAGCCCTGGGTGTCCGCTCCCAGCAGCTCGGCTTCCTCGGTGTCGAGGAACGTTAGAGTCTGCGAGCTCGGCCCGTACGCCTCGACACTCATGTTTTTGCCTTCCTGTTAACGGTATTTTTCCCGTACAGAAGAATATTTCACAAACTGTTGCTATTCTAGAAGAAACCGAATAACGAAGAGAGAGTATTGATGAGAAAATGACAAAACACTAGTGGTAAGAGAGAGATAGAAAGAGCCTCGACTATGGCCGCATTCCGTTTGCCTTCTCCCCCGCTCGTTTCCTCTGCTCCCTCACCACCGCTTGTCTCCTACAGGAAGTTACCTGCAGGGAGCGAGGAGAGGAAAGGAGACAAGGAGACAATTGTGAACGGATTCTGATGTGGGACAACTGATTTCATATAAGGTCACAAAACTTGGAGATATATTATGCAACAAGGTTAATAATTAAAGAGTTACACAAATTATATCCTCCAATTTGGCTATGTCTAATGATTCTAATAATAACAATGGTACACAGCTAAGTAAAAAAATATGAGCTTTGGATTTTTTTCTTTAAGTGTTAAATTTTGACAGTGGCAATGCCTTATGATTTAAAGAGAAATATATCTGTCAGTGATCCGGAGTCGACCTAGAAGACAGATTTTCTTCAGTTGTCCCTACCCAGATGTTAAAAAGGCATGATAAATATAGAAAAATATAACATATATTATTAACAAACATAACAATAAATATACAAAACAATTCAGTGAAACTTTGAGGAACATTTTTATTTGAAGTCAAAAGTATTTTGTGTGTCCACAGCTGGAACATTGTGTTCACTTCCCTTCTTTCTCAGAACTTGTTAGGACAGTTTTTAAGCTCTCTGTTACTTTCCATGGATGAGAGAAGTAATAAAATAATTTCACTCTAATGCCAAATAGTAATAAAAAAAATAGACATTTGTGTAAGAGTTTTAGAAAAATTAGGTCCAATTTTCCACTTTTAGAGACTAGATGAATACTGTCCTTGATATGAGTCAAGCATACTTTAATAACTTTATAACGTTCTACTAATATCCTGATCTTTTTATTCTGTTAGGTGAGAACAAGTTCAGCAGGTCTGTTGAACTATGATGTGCCGCACCCAGTGTTACCGCAACTCACCCTGTACCAAATTTGTCTGTTAGTAAATGACCCGTTCAGGAATTAATTGGAACAAAGCATAGTGCATAGTAAAAGCAACAAGTGCATAGTTTCCCAGGAAGGTTCAAAGCAAGTTATCTTTTACATCTCATTGCAGATATATTGTCAGTATCTAATTATTGGTCTCAGTCTAAAAGAAATCACCTCAATTTTTGATTCTTTTTGCTTTATTAGCCTTGACTCTTCAGTTGTATGTCAATAACCGCAACACACGAGTCAATAATCATTTCCACTTTAGTTTTCAGGTGTCACTTGTTGAGAAAGCCAAGATACTGAATTCAGACATAACGTAAAAGGGAAACTCTGGGTGTCAAAGCACATAGTGTTCCCCATTAAAGTCACTTTGTGATCACAAATCATAAAATGCTTTGGCAGGATAAAAGCTGACATGTAGCATTTTTTTCTAGGGTGTGGTTTTCTGTTAAACATAAAATTACATAACAGTTGCATGCGTTTTTCAGATATGAACACTTGAAATGTAAAATAGAAGTAATAAAGATTTTATGTGATTAAGTGTTTTAATTACGCAAGGCTTCAAGCTGGCAATGACTTGCACAGCTGCACACCACAAACACAGGACTGACACATTCAGTTTATCACATTACTTAATAATGATTGTATGCTCAATAAATTCCCTGAGATAAAAACAAATATTCAATATAAGAGTGAATCTAAACATTTCTTCGGGATCTTATAAATTCAAAGTTATCACATTACCCTGGTGCAAGCACAAGCATCACAAGAGAATGACATCAAAATTCCAAGAAAACAACTGTTTCATATCAATTGGATTTGAGAGATGTCCGTCTGTTTGACTGCCTTAAGCTCAAAGAATAAAATTGCTACATTATTTTACTTTAAAAAAAGAGTGCCTCGGCTTTTTTGTCATTGTCTGCACCACTTTATAATAAGAAATTCTTGCTGGATTTCATGTTCTTTGGACTTGAAAGACTTTAGAACATTTAGAGGACAGACTCACAGGTTGCAGAGGATTAATCTGGCTCAATAAATGCATGTCAGTGTAATTCTAAACGTTCCCACAGTGTGTCAGCTACAACATTGTTAGCACTACTGATCTAGTTTAATGTAGTCCCATTAATCTCCTTTTTTTTACATGAAGTGTAAACATGTCCATGTTGTTAAGTCTTTTTCCACTGTCTTGTGGAGATCAGAGACACTCACAGATACCAGCTACTCCTGCACACACACTGAAACCCATGCACAGACCCAGACAGGTCTACATGAAACTCGTCCTATAGTTTGGGTGCTGTTCAGTATTATTAAGATACAACACATGGCACTGATATTGAAGATAAAAGCTCCAAATGTAGACATGAGTTTATGTGCTTGACAGCAAATGTATGATTCATGCTTTCAATTTCTGGAGCTGATGGTTTTATAATTAGATTTATGATTACCTTCAATATAAGTCACAGTTTATTTTTAATCTTTCAAGCCAAACAGCTAAATCAGTTCTAACTTTACTTGCCTTGTGAGTCACACTGACGTAACCTCAAAGTATAGCCAGCAGTCCATTTTGGTCAATTTATTCAATGAGTGTGCTAAGGCTGTGAGTCAGTCATTAATGGTGATGCTTGTGATTGCAGTGCTCGTTCTGTTTGGGATCCAGTTCCAGCAGTTTCAGCATCTCCTGCACGGCAGCCTGGAGAGCTCGACCCAAGTCCTGGCTGCTGTAGGGTTTTCCAAGTGGAGGCACGTGAATGAAGGCAGAACGACCCTGCCCAAGGTGCAGAGAGGTGTAGTAGGTGTAGTCGCACAGATACCTGCCAGGGTACCAAAGGACAGATCTTAGGTTGGGTAAAGTTTGCATTACATTTTTATGTTGAAAGATTATTAGATAACAAGGCAGAGAGAGTTAAAGGGGGAATCCATGTGTCAGCATTGCAAAAGAGTAGATACCCCTGACTGTTAAGATCTTTCAAAATGAGGTAAGTCATTTAACAACCTTAATTATCATGCAAATTTGTATTAAACAGTGTAAAGAGGAGAAATATATTGTCTGTTAGTTTGTGTAGGTTTGGATATTTATGAGTGGAAAATGTAGAGAAATATTGATCAAAGAACTTTGTGAGACTATATGATGTTTGGGTGAATTGTTGTAGTGAATAATGTCATTATTTAATGTAAAATTATTATTTATAATTCACAATAATATTATTTCTACTTACAAAATAAGAGTGGCAAGTTCTTACAGCTAACAATAAACAGATTTGCTTTTTTGCCTTTAATAAAAAAACAGGTCTAAAACCAAGTCACAATACAATTTTAGTTTGAGACTAAATAGGATTTTTTTTAACAGAAGACATGCTGATATGTAGAAAAGGTAAAGGTGTAAATAAAAAAAGCATGATGATTAAAATTTCATTCATCTGTCTCAGTTTTATGTTGCAAGTATTGTGAAATCTGGCTCATGGCTGTCATGGCTTGATGTGACATTTACATAGAAAAGAGCCTTTGTTGAAAGCAACATCCGTGCTTTTTGATCATGACAGGTCAAAAGTTTTGTTGTGAAAAAGTGTGTGCATGTGTAACTTTCCTATACAATATGTATAAATAACATCATTCACCTTCCAGCATCCTTGGACACAGAAAGAGTGACACCGAGGCTGGACTCATTGACCCTTTTGCAGACTGTTTCCATGTCCAGGACTGAGTTTATGCAGTCGGGGCCATTTTCCATGCAGCACTGGGAAGCTGGGGAGTAGCTGCAGTTGTCGAGGCGTTTGTAACCCTTGTTGTGGCCACACTGCTCCAGAGTGACAGTTGTGGCTAACCCAGAAACACCCACATGGACCACTAACTGCTCAAGGGACCCAGAAGACAAGCGAAAGACGTTAGTTAGGTCATTTTTCAAACTGATTGAGGGATTTCAGCATGATTTCATGCACAGTATAATAGAAAAATGTGTTTTTATGTACAGTTTTGCATTTTTGTGAATACCTCTGGCTGGTGTTCTTTCCACAGAGATGGTAGTAGGTTCTGCACAGCCTGGTATTCAACAGGCACCTCACACACATGAAGATCTACTGCTTCACCCAGCCCTAATTGCTCCAGTTCCTCAACGCAGAAAACATACATACATCTTTATACCAGTCTAAAAGGGCTTTACAGGCCTACAGTAAACAATGAAATGAAATGACAAACCAAAATGACAAATCCCAGAAAAAAAATCCTCCTTAGGTGCATAGTGCATAAATGCACTTAAAATACAATTCATAAAAAGCACACTCATCTTTAAATGTCATACACCGGTGATGCCAAAACACAAATCCTTAACTGGTACCTTTGTTAAGAATGGGCAATGTGATCACTGTTTACCTGTACTGCCACCCAGCTGGAGTTTACCGCATGCTCTCCAAAAGGCTCAAAACCTGCGAGGAAAAGAGTTTCAAACATCATTCTTATCTGCAGCAATGCTACACCATCCAACAAAGTAAATGCAAAAAGTAAAACTTATCTTTCATGAACAGAATGATAAAAATGACTCTTTATTCAAAGTCTAAAGGTTAGATCAAGTTAAAAATTAATTGCAGTAGTACATGATACTCAGTAGAGACACAGGAAAATATTCTCCTGCAGTTGAGCAGTTAAGGAGTTTTTGTATTTCAAAAAGATAAAATTTGGTGTCATTCAGTCTCCTCCTGATGCACATCTTTGTTTCCTGCCCAAACCAGCGGCAAAAATCTCTCCTGACAGCAATATGACCATTTGCACAACATTATTTTTGGAAGAAGCGCCATTACATATTTACAAGAAATTTTTAAAAGATATTAATATTAAATAATTCGAACTAGATCAGCTCTGTGGTTGAAAAACCAGTAGAAAACTCTATGAGCACTTTAACAGCCTTGTTATGACAATAAAGAAATGATTTCAAACACACTTGTCTCTCTTCAGCTCTCTAACCAAACCAAACCTCTCACCTGTTACTATAACTTTCTTCTTATTGGCCATTATCCTTAGGTGTTGTGACAGGAATTGTCATGGATTTATAATAAAGGGATCAAATAGCCCAGGCAAGAATCCCAGGATTGTCTACGCTTGCTGCTGTCTTGTTCTGGCTCAGAGCTGAAAGGAAATGACACATCAAGTTGAGATGGATCATACTGCCATCTACTGTATGGGCATGCATCCCTCCACAGCACGTCATGCAACAACAATGCATTTGAATCAACAGTAAGAAATGAAAAAAATTCAACAAAGAAGGATTTTTTTTTCACCTTGCACCACGAGACAGTTTTGGATAGCAGACAGGAAAGAGAAAGAAAACTGATCCTTTTAATCCAAGTGTTTTGATGCAGTACAATTTAATTCAAGCCACGTGTGTGCTGCAAATGAAAACCAAGCATCTGCACTGCATTTACAGCTTTAATGGTTAGGAAAGCTGTGCTATTAGTGAGGGCTAAATCGAATAAAAAACAAGCTCCCCTCTATCAATGAGAGCTGTTGAGACAGCCCATTAATGAACATGTAACCTCCACCCGCCCTGGTGGAGCTGCTCAGTGCAGTTCCTAGGTGTGAATGTCTGCACTGTAACAGTGTAAGTGTGACACAGGGTGTTACTGAACATGCCTGCCCACTCGGTTTCTCCTCAAGAGAGCTGAAATCAAAAGACACTTCTCTGGCTGAAGGAGGGGAAATCGAAAGCTTACATGACCTCTGACACACTCCATTACTGGAGTTCAGAGTACAACCTTTTATCCCCAGCTTGTTGTCATGAAGGCAAAGCTAATCTACTATCGCTTTACTGGAATAGCTTTTTTTTTTTTCAAATCTTGGTGCGCTCTGTGGTCCACACCCTTGGGTTGTGAAATGACTCACACATTCTGGACACTGCACCCTATGTGGCTCCGAGCTGGCATAGTAGGGATAATTTGCTCCCCATAGGGTGGGGATGTTTTTTAATTTTTTTTTCATTCA
The DNA here is from genome assembly GCA_029814665.1 of Acanthurus lineatus. Lineage (NCBI taxonomy): Eukaryota > Metazoa > Chordata > Actinopteri > Acanthuriformes > Acanthuridae > Acanthurus > Acanthurus lineatus. Next base: position 8,771,510 of record JAPZDV010000004.1, on the reverse strand, counting down.
TGTTTGTGCGTCTACCGTTGCAGAATCATTAGTGATTTCTGCCTCTGATCCACCTCACACACACACGCACACACATACGCACACAACACCTCCCCTGACTACCTACACAACCTGCACTGCAGTCGCTCACAGCCTCGTTTCCTCCCTCAACCCATTCACCTTTCTTTCTCTCCCTCGCCTGCGTCACTTGTTATGTCAGTGTTGCCATGGAAACTCATGATGCCCTCTCTCTACTCTGTGGTGCTGATGCAGACAGTCGGCTGACGTCCTCACTGTGTATGAGGGGAATAACAATATTCTGCTGTAGTTTCCACCAGAGGCCAGATTAAGGGCCTACTGTATATTGAATGTTTTCTGTGTTTGTCTATATCACTTCTGTTTTTTATCCCTAAACTATACTCTATAACCTTCTATTATTTTATCTGTTAATATTCTAGATAACTATTTTCTGTTCGTATTTATGCTATCCTATGCTGTTCCATTTTTTCTATAATGTTTTACCCTATTCTATTCTTTTCTGTTCTATGATTATTTCTCATACTCTATAATTCTCTATTCTACTCAATATTATTCCATCCTATATTATTTCTTTTCTGTGCTGCTCATCTTTTCTGTCCTATCTCTTCTATTTGATTGTATTCTATTCTGTCGTGTTCTTTGCTATTCTACCTGACAATTAAGTAGTTGGTTTGTATGGAAGGGTGGCTTTTGGATTGAAGTGCAGCTTCATAGACTATTGCATAGATATTGAAAACAAGTCTTTTTTCAATTGAATTACCATGGTTAAATGATCAGAATTTCACAGCTTTCTGTTTGATTGTTATGATGGCTAAAATCTGTGTGCCCGTTTTGGAAAAAAAAAGTCTATTTACAGGAAGACTGAGGTCGGCTCAACATCCTCCAACTACAGTCATTAAACGATGAAAACATGCTTGCGTTCAGTGGTGGGCATGTTGGTATGTCAAGCTTTCCACTTTCTATCACAGAAAATTTATAGTTTCATTATATGATAGTCACTGTTTCCTTCCCTTCTCTAATTTACATACAAAATCCCCCAAAACACTTTCAGAACTCTTTCAGCCGTTGCAACACCAAAAATGTCTTTCTCTTGTCTTGTGTGAGTATAAAATGTTCAGAATTTATCTATTCTGTTCTAATTTATTCTAATCCACTGTGAGAACTGCGTGTCATATCATGAATGGCAGCTAAGATTTGGCAATAAACCTATTTCATACTTCTGTTAAATTAAATCTCACATTATCCCAAGCTGAGTGTTCTGTTCTTGAAGTCCTTTCAAACAGCCTCAGCCTGAGTTGAAGGAATATTTTCTATGAGGCCTCCTCCTCCTCTGTTCTTCCTTGCCTTGGCCTTCGCCTCTTACACCTTCCCCGCCCAGTCTCTGCTCTCTCTTGGCGACCCTGAGCTTTTCTATGCTATGACATCAAACCACAATGCATTGCACTGTTTGTAGTTTACTTAAAGTCTCCATGGCAATAAAGACCGGCTCGGCCCCTTATTCAAATTGAACCGGAAACCAACGTCATTTTGGGCCAATCTCCTCGCTCTGGAGTGACATAATGGAATTTTTAGGGCTAGAAAGCGAGCGAGGTCTGGCGCTGCGCATAGCAGTCGTGCCATCGGGAAAAGACAATATCATATGCGCGCAGGAGAGACACATCAGAGCCCCTCAGGCACAACAGCTCAAGTGGTCGGATGATAGAGTGACTGATACACGAGAGGGAGATAAGGAAACAGGATCAGACACAAATAAAGATCAGCTGATTTCCTCATGTTTGGATGTGACCGTTCAACAATCGTCAATGCGTAACGCTCAACGCTCCCTCATGTGAGGGTGTAGAATGGAAACAACCCTCTACACAGGCACCGTGGTGAATACTCCGAGGGGCTCCAGCATCTATTCCCAGAGCACGATGATGAAAAAAGAGGACATTAATCTGAACCTGGACGAGCAGAACGCTGAGCTCAAATCAAACCCGCTCCGAGACACAGACGGACTTCTCAACTCCCCGGACTTAGGACTCTTGAAACTTACCTCTCCGGACCTGGAGCGCCTCATTATCCAGTCAAACGGTCTGGTCACCACCACAAACCCGACCTCACACTTCCTCTACCCGAAGTCGGCCAGTGACGAGCAGGAGTTCGCGGAAGGTTTCGTCAAGGCCCTGGAGGATCTTCACAAGCAGAATCAGCTGAGCGAGGCAGGCTGCGTCTCCGTGGACAGACTGGAGCTCCTCGGATCATCCAACGCGGTCGCGTCCGCCGGGCTCCAAACACCAGACCTTCCTGTATACACCACTCTGAACGGGTACACGGCCAGCCCGCTCGGAGCTACCACCATCAACTACTCCACGGACACAATCCCTTTCCCGCCGCCTCCGTCTCATCTGGCCAGCGCGCAGCAACAGGCGGCAGCTGCGGCGGCTCTGTCACGACTCCAGTCTGCGGGCGTTACACCTGGTTTGGTGAAGGACGAGCCCCAGACGGTACCAGACATGCAGAGCTTCGGGGACAGCCCCCCACTGTCTCCCATTGATATGGACAACCAGGAGCGCATCAAGGCAGAGAGGAAAAAGCTGCGGAACAGGATAGCCGCCTCCAAATGCCGCAAAAGAAAACTGGAGAGAATATCTCGACTGGAGGACAAGGTCAAGAGCCTTAAAACGCAGAACACCGAGCTGGCATCCACAGCCAGCGTCCTCAGGGAGCAAGTGGCCCAGCTGAAGCAGAAGGTGATGAACCACGTCAGCAGCGGATGCCAGCTTTTGCCAAACCAGGTTCAGGCTTATTGAATCGCAGCAATTGTCTTCTTTATGGAAGGTTTTACAGCTCTAGATATGCTCTGAGGACATAGGCCTGTATTATGAGGAACATTTGCCTTTTGTAACCTAAAGTCCTTATCAGAGACTTGATATGAGGTATTGTAAATGCACCCTCCAGATAAAAGCCTGTAACGGAGAAACAAAACAGATATCTGCCTTGCACTGTGTGGAGATAAGCAGGCCTTGATGAGAGCTGGACAATGGCAGGTTAAACAGCAGCAGGTGAGGGCTGCAGCCTCCTCTGTGTGGAAATCTGGCAGTGTTTCACAGCAAGCAGACTTATTTTTTTGCCCTAATTTTTTTGGGAAAGCCATGTAGCAAACTGCTATCCAGTGGACTGGTGAAGGATAGCATTTATCTGTGTGTGTAAGCTGGACAATCTCAACAAGAGTGCAACCAAACACCAGGGTGTCACCAAGTGCTGTCATCCACCGTGTAATATAATGCCTTACTTGTTTACAAGCACTTAATGACAAATATATATTTTATTTACTGAAACATTTCTTATTTTACATATGGTCTTACTTTTTGTTGTCCTTTTTTTTTGTTTTTGCAAAAATAAACACTGCATGTCCTGTCGCTTTTGTGTACAGTAACCATTGTATTTTTCATTGCGGTGACTGTTGTGTAGTTCTTCAGTCACCACTTCCATGAATGTATGTGTATGTGCTGAAAAACCCTATGTATCCATGTGTAATGGACTTTCAAGTCTCTACCTGACATTTATTAAATTCACTACATTACTAACAGCTCATTTGTTTGTTTTTTCTTTGCTTTATTTCCATTAGAATAACATTTATGAAATTATTATTACTGCTCCTGCCTTTATATTTATGTCTTTGTATACAGCTGACACTGTGGGTGTTGTGATAAGTGCAGTAGAGAAGTTGAACCAAACCATAGATGGTCAAACAACTCTGAGGGTAGAAACAGGACTTTACTATAGTATTGTGCCCTCTGCTGGGCACAATAAAGCTTGACCATTTTTGAAACATCACATGAACATTTCTTGTAAATGACTGACATTTGGGAGTAACTGTTGATCAAACACAGAGCTACAGCTTTTAGACTTTGTTTATTGATTCTTCATTTTAGCAAATCTGGCATTACAGAATTACAACACAGTTCACACAACTAATACCCGGCGGGCAGAAAATTCCTATTTACAAGGGTATTTATGACAGGGAGGGAGGACAAAGAGGAGGATCGAACAGCATTGATACATGTTCCTAAGTTCATGGCAAAGTTTACAGCTGTAGCAAAACACAGTAAATAAAGTAACAAAAATCAACAAGTCAAAAGTGAACCAATACAGTAAGAATCACTATTTTAATGAAGTGTTCAGAGTATTCAGTTTCTTTCTAAACATTTTCCCTTTTTGAAGGTACTGCACAGAGCAGGAAAACACTACCAGATAAGTCTGTCTAATAAATGCTGACTGGAGAAAGCGCTCTTTTTGGCTCCACATTTATGTCAAGATCTCTTTGGAAAGAACAATTATTCAGACTGTCATCAAACAAACTGTACATTCAAACATCCATGTATAGTACGAGTATCATAAACCTTCAGCAGAGTTGGAGGTTGCTGATATTTGGGTGTGGAGGGAAAGAACTGCTATTGCTCTGTAAGAACAGTCTGCTTTTACACTACTAAGTCTTAAAGTTACATAACTGATATCAAAAGACAAACAAACTTCCCAGCAAAGCTGCGCTGACATGATAAGAGATTCTTACACTGGAATGTTTAACTTTCCTCTTAAGGAAGCCTCTCAAGCTTTATATTCACTGTAAACACAAAATACATTTTCATGTAAAAGCTGGAACAGTTTAAGCAATTGAATACTATTGAACATCTCTTTAAAAACAGAGTGCAGGTTGTAATGCATAATCTAGAAAGGATATTATCTCAAAAATAAATAAAGCTATAATACAAAATAAATAAGTTAGGTCTTGAAATAAATTAGGTGTTGAAAATATTTTTGTATGCCTCAGCTTTTCTCTGAATGCATAACAAACAGAAGGTTGTATATTGTTTACATGGGCTAAAATTTCCCTAAATTTAGCATCAGAAAGACATAAACTTACAATTTGACATTTAACATGCTGAAAAACAAATTTTTTGCTCCAAAATATAGATGAAAATATCATCTACCATGACAATAAAGACTAGCTGGAAGTTGATGGAGATCTGTGGTATGTTAGTGCTCACACTGAATCATATGCCTTGCTAGGTGAGTGCATGTAACATACTGTATGCATTTGGATGCAAGTTATACAGTGAGAAAGGGCCATATGTGAAACCTTTAGGCTCACTTTGTATTTCCACATACTGAAGCTGTAGGACAAATAGGTTTTCAGTTCAGACAAAAGCTCATACAAATAACCATTCAGTCATTCACAATCGTTTAAAACATCAACAACATGCTCCTCTCATGAAAGCACAAATAGGAATCCAATGTCCTAAATCATTATTACTGTATATGTTTGTTATATATGTATATATTATGCATTATAAAATGCATATCTATTTATTTTAAACATTTATACACTCTTTTCCATGTGGTTAAAGACATCCCTTATCCTTTTAGTCTTTCATATCCATTAAAAAATAGTAACAAAGAGTAAAAAAACAAAACAATAAAATAAATATAACAACACTACAAGAATCTAAAAGAAAAAAAAATCAAGCTACCTCCAGAGGCTACACAGTTCCTTACAATGACCTGGACCGACCAAGCCATCGAAAATGCTATCCAATTTTACGAAATCAAAGTGTTTTTAAAAAATCTGGTGACTTAGGGAACAAAACCGATAAGGATATCTTGACTATCAAAAGTGATATGCATGACTTTGCTATTCCTCATTCCCAAATTTTAAAGAAAAACAAGCGTTCAATGATTCTATTTGAACATCAAACTTGGACTGTGACTATCTGTAGAAACTCCATCACAACACAAGGAACATTGATTTAGCATGCTCAAACCCACTCCCAACCAACTCAAAAAGGTAAAAAAAACAAAGAAAACCCAAAACAAACAAAACCAGCAACTCTACTCACAGCAACAAATATATATTATCACTTGGACTTACAGTGAACCAAATGATTTCTATTGATTTGGACTAAGAATTAATGCTGAGTTGGAGCTGAGGTTGGAGGACATCAGATGTCCCTCCTTTCAGAATAAAACCCAAATGCAGACACGTCAATGAGGAATGATAGGAGTCCTTTTATAATTCTATCAAGATAGCATGTGTGTTTTGCATGAGTATATATGTGCAATTAAGAAAGATATAGAGAACTTGGGATTGTTCCTCTGTAAAATGTTCTTCACCCCTCTGACTAAGTTAGTGCTATCAGATAATATCATCATCACTGAAATCAAAAAAAACTTTGGGATGATGTTTCTAAAATCATCAGCTCTTTTGGGAGGGCTGGCTCAGGTGGACGGAGCTCTTAGTGTAGTGAGAGGGGTGGAGAATCAAAGCAGCCAGGTTGTTTGTCTCTGTATGGCAGTGTTTGTGTTTAATATATGTTTGAGTGTAATATTTGTTTGCATGCATGTGAACATGAGAGAGTAAGTGAGAGACTACTGGAAAAAAAAAAAAAAACTTAAAAAAATTTTATGGATTTTAGGAGAGCAGTGTGTGTGTGTGTGTGTGTGTGTGTGTGTCATGCTTAGCAAGCACAATCCTGATGGGACCTCTGAGGCTGTTCATTGAGCTGTGGTCCCTGTTTAGCTCCGGTGACAGTAGGGTCGTTGTTGTCCATACTCTCTGACATCCTCTCACAGATGATGTCAACCAGCCGCTCGAAGGTCTGCTTAACGTTAATGTTATCTTTAGCGCTCGCTTCAAAGTACTCAAAACCTGGCAGGAGGGGTGACAGAAGCAGAGAGAGGCTAGGGTTACACTTACATTGTTGCAATGTGAAGCTTATCTAGTTAATCCACTTATCTCATCATGTCAGGACACATCATGGCTATGGTCAGACTGGCAGCTCAGCCTCATTATAATTATTTTTCATTTTTTTTAATTTAGTATTTCTAAATTAAATGATTTAATATATCTTGAAATATACTAAATATATATTTTCTGATCAAGCTACACCTCTTTCATACTGTGGGTGTTTTGAAATTAAGTCTAATTATAGTCAAATGCCAATTGATACTATGACTCAGTCTGAGCACTCAGATTACTCCCCCAACATGTTTTGCATGTTTGAACAGGAAGAGTAAGAAATGACACCTAACTTGTCTTAAAATCGAGCTACCTGACTCTCAAGTCCATGTAAGTTGCTTTACGAAAATGAAAAGCTGATCATCAAACCTAACACACACCACAGCTTCCTTTTATTTACAGTTCCTTCAGTATGAATTTTGGTAACATTACTTACACATATGGTAAAATTATGTAATGTGAAAACCTGAAAAGTCTAATCACCATGGCAGTACAATGTCTGAACACAGCCAAAACATTTGGAATTTTAATATTTGGATAACAATGTATTATTTTGCCCTCTTTGCTTTATTGCTCATGATAGTATTTAATTTCACTAATTTTCCCAGGAGAGGTAAATAAACACCAAGAGTGGATAAACAACAGACACATGGAATGCAGTACTTCCCTGACCAGCTGACTTACCCAGCTGTTCTGACAGCTGCCGACCCCTCTCTGAGGCCACTACTCGTTCATCCTCCATATCACACTTGTTCCCCACCAAGAGGACCTGGGCATTGTCCCAAGAGTATGTCTTGATCTGGGTTGACCTGTCAGCAGATAGAGAGCAGGGTGTTTAGCTATATTGACTGATTCTCATCAACATCCTTTTGTTTCTTTTAACCTAAACTAAAGAAAGGTAGCACAGTGCTCTTACAGAGCTGACTTTGTGTGTGTGTGTGTGTGTGTCTGTGAGTGCTTGGGCGGGGGGGGCTTCTGTCTGACCATTAGTCTCGTTGGCTATTATGACATTTAAATAATTACACGACACTAGACTTGTTTGAAACCCTCTCTGGTCACTTTTTTATATTACCTTGTTCACTCTTGTGAAGTCTTTACTGGTGGCTTTGCCATTTTCCTCCGTCTTGAAGTGATATTGGTGATTAATATAACTAATTTAGATAAGGGTGAGTTTTAAAGTCTAATCCTAAGATATTTGATTGAAACAACTGTTCTGCTTAGTTACTCTGATTCAGGTCTGATGTTCAATGCTTCCAGTTAAAACAATTGCCAGATAACTTAATTATAACCAAGGAGCACTTCAAAGTGATTCTCATCCTCTTGATTCCTAACATGTTTGCCCATTACACTGGTTGTCTAGCACAAGAAATTCCAGATATTAGAAATAAAGCTGGTGGGTGCATTGTGGTCATAAAACCCGGAAATCTGAACAAAATTGAAGAAAAAGGATTGTAGGCTGTTCTAAGTCGCCGCCTTTAGCACACAGACATGAATACTCAGGTACCCCTCACCAGTCTTGAACAGCGTTGAAGGACTCTTCGTTGGTGATGTCATACATGAGAATAAAGCCCATTGCTCCTCTGTAATAAGCTGTGGTGATGGTCCTGTAGCGCTCCTGGCCAGCAGTGTCCTATAGGAATATACAAATATACCACTGTTTTTAACTGAACAAACGCCTGTGCACCCGTGGTCTAATGAACATGACGATGTCTCCAAAAGCTGCCGTGTCCATGCAAATGCTGGGAACAGACAGCAGTGTGAGGTGACTTCTTAGTCTTTTTGTGCTCATCATTGTAACCCAGCACCTGCAAAGAACTTATGATGTGAATGAGCCTCCTGATGACGGCAAAGGTTTAACATTCAGACAACTGCCATGGGCATTAGGTATTCCTCTGGTGCAGCATGTAACAAGTGATTGGTCCAAGGGTCAGGCCTTATGGCTCATGTTAAGTACACTTCAAGGGTATTGCCATTACACAGTGGATGAAGTGACTCTGGGGACTGGAGTGGTCAGTTCAACAACTGGTAATCATTAGAGACACATAATTACAGAGAGCACTTCAGTCACAGATGTGATGGAGCAGCATGAAAGACAGACATTCATACAAAAGTCAATCTGCAGGTAACTTAAATGGCTTAATCTATTCTGTTTAGCCTTGTTCAATCAGAAGGGCAGTAGAGCTGAGAATGATTAGTTGATTAGTTAATTTATCAAATTCATCAATACTATAAAAATGATCTAACTGCAGCTTTTTCAATGTGACAATTTTATTCATTTTTTTCATTTTTTAAAATGTTTGTTGAGACAATTATCAGTAGATTAAACAAAAAGGAAAAAAAACTGTGCCCTCGATACTGTAACATAATGTAAAATACTGTAACAGGAAAAACACTGTTTTTGAAGCCTGAATGTGTGTTTTTTCATGCTCACAGAGATGAACACCTTTATAAACCTTTTAATAGCTCAACCATTAAAGGGAACCAGTAGTATAGGAAGCCATCAGACATGGCTGCTCTTCAAATCAAACTGTAAGCCTGTTTTATGCTAAATGTGCACCGCATCATTGTATTTTGAGAAGGGAATCTGAATATCAGATGCAGGAAAACATTCATTGCAACATCTGTAGTAGTTATGAAATATAAAAAAATAAGTGAGTTGTCATACACTTCTCCATGTGTTACATCTTTACTTCTTCAGTGGTGCCTGTCCCAAGATAGCACTGTTCAGGACAGGCACCACTGAGTGCAGAACAGAGGCATAACAGAGGCAGAAATAAGCAAAGAAATATGATTTTTAAATTTTCATATTTTTCTTGTCATCCTCATCAAACCCTCAGCCTACTGTTGGAACCATTTGACAATCTGTCACTGACACTCTTATATATTTGATTGCATGGATATGTTCACATTCTCACCCAGATCTGCAGCTTTATCCTCTTGTCGTTCCTGTAAATGGTCTTGACCTTAAAGTCAATGCCCACTGTGCTGACAAAAGCTGGTGTGAAGGAGTCGTCTGCATAGCGGAAAAGGAAGGAAGTTTTTCCTACGCTGCTGTTGCCAATGATTAGGATTTTGAACATGTAATCAAAGTTCTGGTCGGAAGACTCCTTCTGTCCGTATGTGGCATTTGCAGACGCCATCTATGCAGAGATTAAGACAACATAACAATCAGTTACAATATTAAAGCTTTAGGAAACTGTGTGTCCTTAGCTGCCTATTCATATAGGGGGTAAAAATGAACAAGGAAATAAAAAAACTCCCTTCCTACAATTTATTAAGATATCACTGTTCTTGTTAAGGATATATGACAGATTGACACACCCTTTGTAAATTAGTTTTCAGAACTGTTATTCATGATAAACACTGCTGACAAAGCACATAAATTTTAACTACATGTAGACAGACAGTCAACAGGGTATTGAAGTAGCAAAATGCAACAATTCTAGTACATTTTCTGATTGTATTTAATGACAGAAAGTATGTATCAAGACAACCTGGCAACTTTCAAACATCATATTTACAGGACTGACTGCTTTTAACTCATGTGACATCTGTTAAACACATAAGGACTGAAAAATCATTTAAGCGCACATCTATGTCGGACACCATGATATTTAATGTATGTTAATTCGAGATATGGACAGTCGTCATTTATCAGACAAACAAGCCTACTACTTATTTAAACTCATAGGAAAATGTATTATGCCAACATTATGCCAACTTTTTAACACTTGGTGTTGATTGAATTATTTCAGTATCATTTACTGTGTGAGGTCAGGTAGCGCTCCATATGGTTCCTAAACCGCCTCAAAGCTTTATCAGGGAGTATAATAATGCAGCTGTTTTGCCAAGAGGCTGTGTCAACACAACCACCCAATACCCACACACAGCCACTACTGTCACCACTTCATGTCAATAATACTGGTCGTCGGGCAAGGAATGCACACCTCCACCCCACTGAAGATAAGAAGACGGAAGTACCAGGGCTTAGCAGGCTAAGCATCAGCTAAACTGACTATCCTTTCTCATGAGGGAGGGCTGAGAACCTCCATAGAGCGCTACGGTATCCAGCAAATTATGAATGGCCATATGGTTGGCTAAAATTATGTCTTGCAGTGTATTAAAGAAAAAAAAATCGACGAACTGTTAACGTCTGTAAAATAAATGCCCCCCGACGCTTTCTTCATACATCATCCTCTAATTTAAACGGCCTAAACCACATCGCCTATCCTCAGTGGAGCTTATCTGGCGTTAGCCTGCTAACGTTAGTCAGTATGTAGCTGTCTGAATTTGACAGTCTAGTTCACGTTAACTGAAGAAAAGCCTAGAAAATACTATACAAGAGGTGTTGTTATGCTTACTTCTGAAAATAAATATCAAACGTTAGATATGAGACTGAATTAGAACAGATAAAAACGCATTTTTAGCCTCTGAAAATGTATAAAATTAGACTAGCATTATTACCTTTAATGCTAGCATAGCAGACCGTTACCAGTATTTAAAAGTGGCAGCGGGAGCTAGCTAGGCATCCCAGCTATGTCAAATGAAGGTTACTCTTCACTATTTAGCACTAAATTGTGGGTCTAAATCAAGGATATAACAAGCGACAGATAAGCCACACTGTGGCCATTGCAGCTGTTGAATTGAAGAAATTCTTGTGATGAAAAAACGAGCAGTGTTTACCGTGAAATGTGTGTTTTATCCTCGGCTTCACAGCAGCGTCTAGCCCAGTGCCCAGCTTTGCACCTGCAGTAGCTCGTGCGTCTCTTGATTGACAGCCCCGGCATAAGCGAGTGCAAACAGAGTGTAAAGATGACTGGCAGAATGATTGTCCAATCAGAGAAGAGGGTCCGCTCATCCGCGCAAAAGCCACGCCCTTAAATTGTCTGTAAATTATTTATAGGTTCAATTCAGGATTATTTTCAAGAATAAATGCTAGTTGTAGTAATAGCAGGTGAATGTTGCAATTATGAGGAATTTACTAATTTACTAAATTAAAAAATAAAGATATTTCTTACAAAGAATTATCCCTTTCCAGAATTTTAATGTTGTAGTTAGTTGACTTGAACCTTATTTTAACTATTTCTGATTTTTGATTAATTTGATATAACATTATAGGTTAATAATAACAGATATAATTGTGGATATAATTATGGTGAATTATTTTTATAAGCTTATTGTGTGTTTTGTATATTAAATGCTGATTATGCAAAGTTGCCTACCTAATAAGTACAGCTGATTAATAAATGTAGTTATGTGTAAAATACTAGTCTCCTCTGAATTGGAGAGGTATAAATAGCAATCACTGGAAATACCTAAGTGAGGCGCAAGCATGTTGTGGCTGTACATAAGAGTATTTCAGTGAATGTTCTCATTACTTACACACCACTGAACATACTGCATGGTCTTTATTTTCACCCTTTAGCTTTAAAATTATTAAACCGTTATCACCTTGTTTTATACTGTCTGATGGTACTATACACTTAGTATTGTTTATCTCTTCTGTTTTGTCTCTTAAAGCTATGAGATGCTTACACAGGTGAATACTTTGACAAGACTGTATTTTGCATAATCTATGCACTCTCTACATCCATTCTTACAAATTCTGCCTGACATATTTGGTTGTTAGAAATCAGATTCTGAAAATAACTGAGCGTTCACAAAGTAATTAGCTGCACAGTATGACTTTATAAAGACTGAGCCGGCTGCAGCATGTTAAATGATTAACATTATGTCTAATAACAATGATTAATTTTTATACCGTACCAGAGGTAAGTGCATTTTTATCCACCATGGAAACAGACTTTGGTGCTCTTTGTTGGAAGCCATGTATGTTTTAAATCAGAATGAAGAGGATTGTTTTTTACTATTTTCTAATGATGTGTTATTACTTTATTATTGCAGGGAAGTAAATTTAAAAAAAAGACATCAGAGAGTGAAGAGTTTTTCCTTTATTGACAAGGCATACAGTTCTAGTTGGAGAGAGGGCTAACACACCCGCAGTTAAACAGCAGAGTTTGGATTGTCAAAGCTGAAGAGGATTAGTTCATGAACCATTTTCATAAAATCTCTAGCGGAAATACTGATCTAGGATCTCTTGAGGCCATATGACTGTTATCTTCACTATGAATCAATGAAGTCTCAGATCAGCACACTCACTGAAAGATCCTTCATGAATACATGATCAGATCAGATCAGTGGAAATGGAGGAAGACAAGAGAGGAGATCTCTCAGAAAATCCAGATGGAAACTCATCTATTTTTATACCAAGAAAATCATGAAAGTGAGTATTTTTGCTTGTGCATAATGTTATTTGCAGACAGACAGAAATGAAAAGAGAAGGAAAAGAGCTGAGTAATAGTTGAAATCTGTCCTTCTTGACTTTCTCACACATCAATCTACACAGAAGCACTAAACCTCAGACTAAAATAAAATCTACTGTTCCTTTGTATCTGACAGTTAACACAGAAATAATAAATAAACTGTACATGAAGCACTGTGAGGAAAATATACAAAATCAAACAATTAGTGACACGCAGAGAGAGAGAGAGAATTAATCTTCGCATATTGTGCTGGTTAAGTTGTTGTTAAATAGTCCTTAGTGTTGAAGGCATTGAGTGTTGGTCTGTTTGGTGCTGTTTATGGCTACAGGAAGGATTGCACATGTTTTTACTCCAGCATGTCAGTGAACACAATTATGAACCAAAAAAAATCCCATGTTTGAAAATAAGGCATCAAAAAGAAAAAAAAAAAACTTTCAGCTCGTTCACACCTTAAAACATGATCTACTCCATGGTAATAAAATAAAGTTTCTCCACAGGCTAAGTTTTGTAAGTACGCCATATAATCTTCATATTCTTTGAATCCTGCAGCCAATGTCATGCATTTTGACAAAACACTTTTTTTGTACAGTCAATTATAAAAACAAAAAACAAACAAAAAAAAAACTTCAGTCCTTCCAACATCGAGCTGTAGTGGTCAAATTATCAAACTCAACCACCAGGCCATCAGCTGACAGAAAAACAGTGAAACAGTCACGTTATACATGTTTAACTGTACTAGAAGTGCAGAACTGTAAAAAGTACCATACAAAGTGCTTTGGTTTTTTTTCTTAGCAAATACATCAAAGTCAACCCAGTCATTCATTTATTCACACACACACACACACACACACACACACACACACACACACACACACAATACACATCACTGTTTTAAGACAATATCAGTTTCAGTTATTGTTTGAACAGGAGTTAGAAAAAAAGAAACAGAGACACTGGGGTCAGATTGGCACACAGGGTGCTACAGTCAACCAACTTTATCAGTCACTGATGGAAAGTAGCCAGTGGCAAAATGGAAATTACAGTACGGGTTGTGTCATGCTTGGCACTTGTTTTGTCATTGACTATGTCCCTGTGAAGAGCGAAATATTGATCAATGAGAGAAAAAAAAAGATGAAAGTAATTCTGGCACAGGAAACTGTCTTTTGGTAACCTCCTGAATTTTTTTAAGTTGAAATGATGCTAACATCCTTTTTTTGCAAACCTCCAAATATACTGCCCTTATTACTATTTATGCCAGTGGGTGTTGCTAAAAAACACCATTTCTGTAGGTGAATAATGTGTTTGACTCATTATGCAGAAGTAATAATGGATCTAAAAGAACAGTTTGATGCATTTGTAGCTGTACGTTAGTGGTGAGTTTTAAAATGATGTCTGTGCTGGTTGCTTGATGGTAAATGATGAATTGTTTTGCAGTTAACAGCCTCCAATGAGTTCATGTAATGGCTCAAGCCCTCGAAAAGCATAATGAGGGCTAGCTATGAACAAAACTGTAAAGTGCTAAAATTGAAGGCAAACTGATAAAATGGGTGCCAAACAAAAGAATGTGAACAAACGCATCAGTGAAATAAAAAAAAAAACTAACACAATTAATCAATAGAACAACAAAACTGAAACATGACTGATATTTTGGGTAGTCCTATATTTGAATGTATTTTCCACTAAGCAAAACCTAGCAAAGTATTCACCTCCTATGTCAAAATTTCAGTTCCATTTGTCGACACTAGGAGGCACCACGTGCACAGCCCACATGGCTTTGGATGTAATTCTATGAATGTGTAACACTACACTGACCCTGGCTCAGTTTTGTCACTGTCACAATATCATAGTTTGGATTAAAAAAAATGGAAATAGTTAGCGTGAAACAACTGAAAATCTCTAGAGAATATGTACTGCCAGCCACTTCATTATAACCAGATTCATCCAAAACAACTGTCTGCTGAATGCAATTGAATGGGCTGTGCAACAGCACCCGAAAGAAGTGCTAAGAATATAATAATAATGATAGAGTCACTCAATATGTCTGCTACATGTTAAGCTTACTGCATAAAATCATGCACAGCTTCTCTCTGCCATGACTTTACTTACATTGCTTTGAAGTTTCACCTTACTATGTCTTCATTTGCTTTATTTCACTGTGTATAGAACTAAATAAAAGACAACAAAATTTTAAAAAAAAAAGAAAGGCAGGCAAAACAGCATTGTCCCTGTAAGTTGCAAGTTTGGCAAAATGTCTTACAAGACTTTGTTGTGTTTTGACGGCCATTCATCACTTCCTTGCTTCCTTCACAGATTCTTTAAAAGAGGAAGACAGTTCTGTCATTTGTTGTAGTAGACCTTTGATTGGCTGGTAAAAGGGAAGCTTTTTTAAACTTCTCATTATCTGTGTAAAACTCAATCCACAGAATGTCTGAGTGACACAGAATTCAAAGGACCGGTCAGAAACTTGGTTTCCTGTCCACTACTGGAACACTGACTCAGTCTATCTGTCTCTCTCCAGTGCAAGTGACTGCTGTGTGAAACTGCAGACTTTTTTAACACCTCTCACACCCAGCTGCACTCCCATACTCCCCACCCCGAGGCTTGGAATCACCCAATCCATGAAAAGCGGAGGTGGTGGTGTTCGGATTGGGGTGGGAGAGAAGGGGAGTGACAGAGGATGAGGCACCGAAAAATCAAGAAAACAAACAAAAAGGCCAAAAGAAAAACAACTTTTGCCTGGTGCTATGTGCCAAGTCTGAAGCGCGGTACCGCAGACACACTTTCCTGGTCTGTTTCTCTGTCTTCTGCCATATCTCTCTCAGAATCTAAAGAAAACGTCCTGCCTGAATCAGGAGTGAGCTTTTTGGTGCGCAGGTGAGTCGTAGTGGAAGCAGCATCAAATCCACTGCCAGAGTCAGTTCTGGAGAGCTCAGACCCCCTGCTGCCACTGTAGCCCTCCTCTTCCTCAGGCGGACTTTCAGTATCAGACTCTCCTTCTTCCTCCAAGGTCAGCTCAAACTGGAACTTGTCGGCCGATGTGGAACCACCTCCTCCGCAGAGCGCTGCAGCTTCCCCACCCAGGGATTCCTCCTCCTGAACCTCAGGGTGGGGTGAGGGACTGTGGGGGATCATGCTCTGGTACCACTCTCTGTTATCCTCCAGTGTATCCAGGATCTCCTGAGCATCTGGGTGGACAAGGTCGGCCCATGTCTCCCACAGAGGATGAACGATGTAGTCAATGAAACCCACCTGGAAAAGAGAAGCAGTGAGTGGTGTAGGTGTACCTTTATATTTATATTTTTTCTTCCTTGTGTCACTTTGTTGCATTGTTTTATTTACTACTTTTACATTTCAATTTAAAACTTTTCATGATTCACAGTGAATTTCATGCTATGAATGCCGCAGCTTCTTTTCTGTACCTGGTTCTTCTCTATTGAGGCGTTTTGTTTGTCACACATGGGGCTGATCTCCATGCCCTTGTCTCTCTCCCTGTCCCCCTGGGTGAAAAACTCCACCATGATGCGATCTGTCCACTGCCGGTACAGCTCAAGAGGCTTGGTGGGGTTGCTCAGATCTGCACAATGCACCATGTTCTGAAGGACCTGTGGTGATAAGAAAAGTGTTTGCAAATATTCTATAAAAAAACTTTTAAAACAGTAATTTTTAACTTTTGAATAACTAATTTTAAATAACTTTAAGCAGCAAAATTGATTTTCGGTGACTTGGAAACAGCAGCAAAAGTTGCAGACACCTTATGAAGCACTTGTGGCAAACTGTAAGCAGACAGTTGTATATTTAGACACAGACCAGACATGAAGCAACTTTAGCATTGACTGGAGTCATGTTTCTAGCAACCTAGTTAATGTAAGTCCGGCACTCAGTCTTCTTTTAGTTCAGTTTTGGTTTGGACTTACTCCAAAAGAATCATCTAGCTTTTTAACAGCAATGTTCACCTGCTTGTTGTAACTTTGTCGACCTTTTGGTTCTGAGCAGAAGGACGTCTGCAGTTTAGTAGAGTAGGAAAACTGACACCTTTTGCACTATGCTAAATTTAATTTTTGGTAATTTAAAAATATCAACCATTGCAGCTCTAACAATGAATAAATGGCAAAACAGTTCTCACCTGTATGCGATCTGAGTAGTTGTCCAGCAGTAGGACTCCAAGACTAGTAACTTTCTTTGTCTCCACCATAGTTTTCAGGTCTGCCAGAAGGTTCATGTGTTTAGACATATCTGTGGCCAGCACCTGTTTGTAAAAGTGGTTGCATTAAAAACACTGATGTGAAAAATAAAAAAGTGTTTTATTACTATGTCGATAAGGCATAGACATTTTCTGAAATGAGGCAAAAAAATAACTAGACTGACCATATCTATAACCATTTTGCGCAGCGACTGTCTCTGCTTTTTGCTGAGGTTTTGAAAGATGTCACAGTTGTCTTCTTGCAGAAGCTTAAATCCAACAGCCAGGTGGTGATTCTCTAGCACCGAGGAGTCATTGTACATCAGGGCAAGCTCTGAGTCTGAAAGCAAAAAAAGGCAAAAGATTTTGCAGACAGCCCTTGAAACCACGTTTCTGCGCAGACACGTGGATTAAAGCACCTCATCCACACTGTTAACACCCACACACATTCACATCCACTCCTGTGAAGCTCTGCAAACTCACTGGTGTTGATGAGAAACTGATTAGAAACTCCAGGGTGATCCACGTCGTGGATGGCGCTGGCAAACAGAGCAGCCAGGATCTCCAGATCAGTAAACACAGCCTTGACAGCATAAGGAGACAGGGACAGTCAATGTATGTATCAATATAATAATGACAAATTTTGAATCTGTCGTTTATCTTTAATGAATTTCATTGATCATCTACCTCCAGAGCAGGTGTGGACAATAATACGTGGGTGGACTGGACCACGTCTGCAGCATGGATGTTGTTGTGGTAGGCCACGTCTGCGTGGTAATGATCCTCCAAAGTCATCATGAAGGTGATGAAAGTGTCCGCTGGAATCTTAAAGGATTTCAGCAGTTCACGCTCCTACAGTAGCAGAAGAACACTGGGTCAGTCAGGATAAAGATTAATCATTCATAAAAATTTGTTGGAGATGTTGTTCTTTTATTCATTCATTTACCGTCCATGTTCATTCATTTACCATACAAAATGCCTGGGGTTATCCGGTGCAAGGACCATGTAAGGACTATGCTTTGTTTAAAAAAAGCACTGCAGAGTTGGAGGTGTTACCTGGAAGATAGTGTACATGGTGACCGTCAGTGGGCGATTCCCAGAATACTCAGAGACTTTGAAGATGTCGATACCCCATCTGTTTATTTCCTCCAACTCCTGCCAGTGGACAAAAAGCACAAATATATATCAACACAACATACTGAAAATGAGAGAATATATTAAAAAACAATGTATAGAGATAAACAAGTGTTAAACTAGTCCTCGTACCCTTGCTAAGAGTCCTTCCTGGCTGGCATTGACCCCGAAGCGAGGGATGGTGGAGGGGGCGAGGCTGGGGCTGTGGGTGGCCTTCTTAACGCCACTGATTTGGGACATGGGCCTCTTCTTCTTGTCCTTCTCCTTAGTTGGGGGGGACATGATGTCCATGTCATGTTGCTTCTCTGTTAGATGGAGGCAGACAAAATATTAACACTGCAGTCTTAGTGAACAGATCACAAACACTTTGACAAGATCTTTTTGTTGCATCATGCTGTGATTATGCTCAAATGTTGTTTTCATTTTTACTCCTTTATTTTTTTAAATCCTACCTTTACATATTCTGGGAATCTCTAACAACCATGCAACTTGTAGTATAGATAAAAGTAATTCTGATATACTGTATATGAATATGTAAAAATGATAAGTATATAATAATGATAATACTATATGAAAGTATTTCACCTAGGAAGGTGCTGGAGATGAACTCAGACACCTGGTTTCCTGAACGGCTGGTTTCTGACAGCTGGGATAGCTCTCGGTTCAGCATCCTCTTGAACTACAGACAAACACACACACACACACACACACACACACACACACACACACAAGCATCCATGAGTTAAATTAAACACAAGAGAGGAACTCATATGCTCACACACACAACAGTTAAACATCCATAAATATACCCTACATGGCTACACCAGCAACAGCATCCACATGTGCTTGTGTGTGTGTGTGTGTGTGTGTATCACGTCACACACAGTGCAGAAGCTCATGATTGGACAGAGAGAAATGCATGGCTGATTTTACTAGTAACAGCATGCACTCAAGCACGCGCTGCATAGTACGCATGCAGATCATGTGCCAAACCAAGACCCTCAAATCTACTAGGAGATGTTCACCATCTCATCTCAACCTCCAGCTGTCAACTTCCTCACACTCATTCACAAAACCAGCAACATGTGAGCCTCGTGCAGACTCACCCCACTCCCACTCAGCTCATCCCTTGCCTCCCCTTACCTGAATGAACATCCACGACACCGAGATGAAATAACTCACTTCTGGCATTTCAGCGCAAAGTCAAGCATGGGAGCAAAAAAAAAAACCAAAAAACAGAGCGACAGGGCAGAGCTTTCTGAACGTCGTCCGATTCTGCCTGTTTCACAGAGAAACAGACAGCAGGGACACTTTGTGCTCCTGTGCTGCTTGCCTGAGCAGAATCCACTGCAAGCAGACAGTCCACTGGTTATTCTGATCAGTACAAGCTGAACAGATGCACACAAAAAAACTGTTTAGAGGTCCACAGCAGGACAAGAGATTGGAAGCACAGCTGCAGGAATGCTTCGGGAATGTGAGGATGCAAGGCAGTGAAGCCACTCTCCATCGCTCCCCCGGACTCTCCCTCATTCACTCAGTTACTGCCTGCCACTGTATGTGTGTAAACAGTGAGAGAACGAGGTACTCCAATCCCCGCCTCCTTCCAAAAAAATGCCCAAGAATAGCAGCCAATCGGGCTCCTGCTGCAGTAGAGGTTGGGAGACACAGAGGGCCCTCATTGGTGGGGAGATGTGCAAAGTGGGCAGGGCTGAGTGTGTGTCAGAGGCGGTGGATGTGAGACACCATGTGCACAAAGTTTGAAGAAGATATGAAGGAAAAGCTTTGAATGGAAGGGGGGGATTTCATTCATGCAGCTAAAAATAAAAACAGTACACCATGTACCACAAAGATGTGGGAACATTGACCATTACGATGAATATGATAAGAAACGTAAGATACGTAAATATTTTGACACAGAAATACACTGAAAGCAGGCTGCTGCATGGAATATCAAAATAATGCGTTGACGTTTAAAAGTAAGCCCAAACTGAATAAAATTATGCTTCAGTGGTGCAGACTTTGTTGAAAAAAGCAATGAAAATGAAAATGAAAATAATGCTTTTTAATTGGTTAAAAATTTTATATTTGTTAATACAGTTCAGCCATTTTTTTAAACTAGTGTTTATTTGTTTAAGATAATTACAGATAACTTGCGATGACAAAAAGTCCCAGTTTATTTGCTTTGAAATTTAGAACAAATGAGCAAACAGCTATATAAATGGGGTTAAATGAGCATTTTCCCAATTGAGCTACTCAAACACAGAGGTTTAAATGTTCCAGAGGGGTCTCACTCTTCCTCAAAGACATTCAGGCCTCAGTGAAGATCTACTTCAAATGAAACTGTTGATCAGATGTCAGTGATGCAGAAACAATGATGACTCCATCCTCAAATGTGCCTGTTTCTGCTCCTGAGAGCCAGCGTGGATATTTCTCCACTGACTGCAGATGCTCATTGACTGATCTGCAGCAATTGAGGGGGGTTTTGCCGCCGCCACGTGAGTGCGTGGTGTGTGATGGTATATATCCAAGCAGGAAGGCAAGGCGCGCAGCGTACATGTATGTGATGGGAAGGAGTGTGTGCACGTGACGTGTGTGTGTTACTATAGGGGGCATGTGTATGATGCGTGGGCGTTCTAATCATGGAATCACATGAGCACTCGGCTCCAGTCTGCAAGGAGGAGGAGGAGGAAGGAGGAGAGGGATACACGGAGGAAGAATGGATGGAGGGGGAAGCCGTTTCATCTTCAGCTCCCTCTTCCTCATTCACATTTCTCTGCACACGAGTGGGGGAAGGGTGTGTCTGTGTGTCTGGTCTCTATTTGCATGCGTGAAACCATCCTGCTCATTCATGGAGTAAGCCCCTCTCCCATCCGCTGACGGATGTGGGATTCTATTCATATTTTCATGATGGATTCTCTGTATTAGTGAGCTTTCAGACATGTTTGGGGATCAGTGAAGGCAAACTGCACTCAGTGCATCACACACAACCCAAGGGCTTAGTGTTGTTCTTGGATTCCACTCTCATTTAGGCTGCTGAAGATTACCATCCATTTATGAAAAAAAGGATGAAAATTATTACCATGTATTATGTATTGCTTTTATCATCTGTTGTATTAAAAAAAAAAATGCTGACGTACTTCATCTCTAAAAGGAAATGTAATGCAATTCTATAAACTTTAACAACGACATTAAGGTCTCATCTGAAGTAGTTTTAGTGGAGATCGTTAATGTGGTGGAAAGATCTGCTTGACAGTGATAGATATGCAAACAATAAGGAGCTAAAATAGAAAATTTTGCATTTATTGTAAAAATTTAATGACCACATAAAAATATTTTCATCATACTTTTAATATTAATTTACTTGATGATTTCAGTGTGTTCATGGAGATAAACAAAATCTGACTACCTTAAAAGGGACAAAAAGATGCACATCATAACTAATAAAAATACATGATACAGATCAGAGAGTGCAGCCTCCCAGTGAACCTGGCTGTATTTGGTGTTAACATGAACAGCATTGCATTGTGTGCAAAACTATTAAGGTGGTATGACAGTGATGTGTTACTGATGTATTTTATGCTAAAGTACCTTGTTGGATGCCATCTCGCTGACAGAGTGACGAGTTTTCAGTGTCTCTAGTTGTTCCAGACACCAGTCCAGCTCATCCAGAGTCTCTATGGCCAGCTGCTGGTGAGGCTCCTCTGTACCAGACAAAGACAGAAAGGCATTATGGGATGGATTCAACTATGGAAAAGATTTTTAATGTGGAACTTCAAAACGGCTGCAGACACACACTGCATTCTGTTCAGGCTCATTGGGAGCTGGTCACAAATAAATGTTAGAAATTTGATATTTTTTTCCAGTTTATGATTCTTGATACCTTTGCTTGACACTTGAGAGATAATTATTATATTTTTTTCCAGCACTAGGTCAGATGAGCTCACAATATGATAGCGGTGTCATAAATCAAATGGCAGTATTTATTATAGTTCAGTTAGCTATGCTTAAAGCTGTGAAAACAACAAAATTTTTATTCATGTCTCAGAAATTGTAGTTACAATCAAATGTATAATGGTGAACAACAAGAGGGGCCTTGTTTTTTACTGCTGATACTTTACAAACATTTTACTGATATTGCTTCAACGCTTGCATATCTACATTTCATAAATGTACTTTCTTTACGGAAAATGTTGATTTTATGTAATTTTGAACACCATTTATTTACTAATTCATACTGTGACGTGTTGTCAGTAGTTCAGATTTAACACTTGACAAATTTTAATCATGATATTGTCCTCGTCATCTCTCTTTCTCTTTGTACAGCTGCAGTGATGATAATGTGGTACTGATTAATAAACAGCTCATTCTAACACTGGTACCGACCTGCAAGGCTGGTCTTACACATGGATGGAGGGTTGCTGCCTGAGGATCGCGTCCTGTGGGCAGAGACAATCCTTAAGTCAGACTGTAACTAATGTGACGGTGAGATCAGAAGAAGATTCCTGAAGCTGCCAAGGAACTTTTTTTTTTTGAAAACCTACTTGCTGGCTGTGCGATCTTGCTGGCCTGTTATGACAGCAAAGTTACTTCGAACTGTCCTCAGGCTGGCAAGGACCTATAAGATGAGAACAAGAGACTGAATGTACAAGACCATCAAATGTGACGTACATAACATCTGTGATGCTATGAAGCCACAGATGTCCCCTCATTCATCGCCTTAAATACTCGCACATGCCTCCACTTAATTCATCTTGGGCTAGATCAAATGGTTCTTAATATGAATCGCTGACAAGCCTTTGAAACCAGACACTGTGGCTTTCAGCAGACAAGCTGTGGTGCTACACAGAGGCATTCCCCCTCTCCCTGTCTGATGTTTTCATGGCATCACTGGGCCTCCTCTATGTCATGTCTGTCGCTCCATCTGCAGCCAAACACTGACTCAGCACGCAGAGAAAGCCCACAGAGTATCCTGTGTCCAGACCTGACCCATGGAGCGGCCTTATCAGCCATGGCATGCAAATTTAAACAGCATGATCCAGCAGTATTGGATTCACCGCCTCTTTCACTGTGTAAATTGAGCACAAGTGTGACGCACGTCCCACGCAAGAGCCAGGCAACGCCAGCGGGATGCCTGATCCTGTCGCAGGGCCAGGCATAATGGGAGAGGCAGTAAAGCCAAGTTTATTAGACCTGCTGTCTATAACAAGTGAACGCAACTCGCTTTTTATTTGACCATCTGGCAAAATTTTAAAGAGCACGAAAAGGAAAATTGCTTCCAAAGGAGGTTGGATGAGGAGGGTTTCAGGAGGGGCCTCACCTGTGCAAATGGTGTGACAATCATGTCTTCTGTATGTCTGCAACACAGAGGAGAGCACACAAGAAGAGAAAACATGAAACACTGCCTAGAGGACTGATCTACAAGATCCTGGATCATAAGAATTCATCTGCTCCAAATAAAGAAAGCTAAACAACTTTGTTAAGGCTAAATAAACAGAAACCAAACTGCATTGTGTATAGTAAGGTTGGTGAGGAAACGGACTGGGGTGGGTGGAAGGGTGGGTGACACAAAAATGAACTGGTAAAAATACTCACAAGTAAACAAAAACAAATAGTGCGTTATTATACTTGGCTGTCTCTGATAAACAGTCACATGCAAAAACAGAGAAAACAGAACTTGGTGTTTTAAGTGGTAGGAGGAGGGGGGTCTAATGGAGATCAGGTGATATGTTTGATATTCAGTCATGTTGGTCAGGAGGGAGGTGGGAAACAGCCATGAAGCCATCTAGAGGGAATGCAGGAGAGGGCTTCAGGGGGAAAGAGTCAGTGCTTTTATCTTATTTTGGTTTTATCGTGTTCTTCTCACCGAGATGACAACCAGTTGACTTCCCAGTGCTTCAAGCTTTCCTCCCTTCAAAAACAGATAGGCGAGAGTCGATGAGGAGATGTGTGACTGCTTACTTTACAAACTCAAATGTGTTTAGACACTGTGAACTGTGGAGGGGAATTGTTTTCAGGGACATATTCAACACACATTTGAAAAAAAAAAACAGACAAAAAATTTGTCTCTTTTCTTCGTATTTGTTAAAATGTCTGGGAAGCAGATTTGACATGCAAGTATTTGTGATGGAAAAACAGCTGGTTGTACTATTGTTGGGCTTGCCGAGGCTGTAGATCTGACTGTGGATTCTTTAAACACACGCAATGCACAGCAGGTTTTAATACTGCCTTCGAGCTATAAAACTGAAAGACCAGTACCAGAAATTCGTCAAAGGTAGACCCCTTGAGCCTTTTCGTTTCAATACAAACAAACTTGTGCAGAATAGCTTTGATGCGTAAAAATGCAAAGCGATGATACAGACAGCACTCTGTCTAAACAGTACTGACATGGCTTCAGAGGACACTTAAGGAATCTAAAGAAAATGCAAAAAACACTAGTTTCAAATTTACAGACAAAGTTGAGACCGCATCTGTTTGCTGCAGCTTGTAATGGAGCCAACCCTTTAACCAAAGTGCCACATGAATCTTCACATGTGGGGACCTCTAAGCGCCAGGAAGACACAAGAAGAGAAAAACAAAGACAGAACTGTCTTTTTTTGCTGATATCTAACAGAAAATAAACTGCTAACTCATATCTCACTTAGCTAACTACAGCACATGAAACAGTATTGAGTGTGCATTGAGACTTTTGGAAAGTGAAAGATGAAACTTTTATTTATTAGAGCCTCAGAGATGCAGTGTCACATTATTTGAGTGACAATTTTAAAGCTGCAGTCTGACCTTGCATATGACTTTATTTATGCTGCAGAAAGCGTGTTTATTTTGTGTTGAGTTATACACAGATCACAGATCTGTCAAAAACAGCACACGACATAAAAGAAAACCATGTGTGTGGCAGGAGCAATTGAGAGACAATGGAGGGGTGTAAATGAAGGTTGTCATATAAACACACAACAAATACAAAGCACTGAACATCCCCTAGCAAAGTGTCACAGAGAGGTACCTTATCAACAGTATAAGGAGGGGCTGAACTTACAGGTCACTGGCAGTGGAGGAGTTTCTGGAAGGACCTTTAGGTGAAAGGTCAAAGTCTGAGTCGGAGCGGTAGAGGAAGGATTCCCGCCGCTGGCTGTGAGGAAAGTTGGCCTGTATGACCATGCCTGAGCCAGGGCTGGCCTGGGGGTCGAGGGGGCTGCGCCCCACTGACAGTCCATTCTCCACATCAAAACTGAGAAGACAGAGAGGGAGACAGAGAGGGGGAGCAGGGGGGATTTATTAAGGTTACATGAGTGAGGACACATTTTATGAATAAAACCAGAAACACCATCTCATTGTTTTTTGCATCTGCTAACTGGTTGCAGTTTACATCCATGTCTGTCCAGACTCATACAATATATGTTGTGAAGACATTAGAAGTTTAATAAAAAGTATTTTGTGTAATTTTGAGGAATGAAAGTTATCACTACATCAGTAGGTACAATTTCACAGAATATTTACTGAGAGGAAACATGCTTTGTCACTAAGAGCTATTTTTACAAAAAAGTTCTGTGGACTGACAGAGATTTTCATCACATGGTGCAAAGACAATCACCATCCATCATTTATCTATATGTGCTTATCCTTGGCAGGGTTTGTGTGTGTGTGTTTCTGTGATTCCAGGTATTGTTGGGTGAGAGCGGGGTACAAAGAAACAAACAACCATTTACATTCACAACTTTGGGCAATTTAAAGTCACCAGTTAAGCTAACCTGCATGTTTTTGGACTGTGAGAAAAAGGGGGAGCACCATGCAGACACAGAGAGAGCATATAAAATCCACACAGGGTTCAAACCAGAACTGTCTTGCTGTGTGGCAGGACTGCTAACCACTGAACCACCATGTGACCCAAAAGACAATTAGCTGAAGCTCAATATCAGCAAAACCAGTGAGCTTGTAGTTGACTAGAATGCAATCCAGAAGCACAGAAATATTTACTATCAGTCCAGTTTCACCAAAAATTAAAGTCATCAGTTCAGTATCTGACCTTGTGTTCTGGCCACAAACGTGTTGTGTGAGGTAACAGTGACATTGAGTTTTGACTAACAAAATCTAATCATTTTAACCTTTTGACTGAGCAGACATTTTAGTCAAATTTGAAAAATTCCCTCAAGTTATTGAGAGATTTCCTGTTCACAAGAATGGCACAGACAGACCTAAAAATACAACGCTCTGGCCACAGCTGTCACGAAGCAAACATGCAAATTGCTTGTCTCTCAATTTCTTAAAAAATGAATCGTCATTAATCCTTCAAATGAATTACTATCATGTGACACTAATAATCTGGCAAAGACACTCCCATCACTAGTTTAAAGATATCTCACATAGGACGAATGTGGTCATGTATGAATTTGTTTCTGAACGCATTGATAACAAATACAGTATGTCACCTTGAGACTGCTGACTGCATCAGACACGAGCAGCTGGAAAAAATACAGCTGTCAACTGCATTAATAAATAAAAATACAGTTACTGACTTTCCAATGCAAATTTAACTGTCACTGTGGTATCCTCTTGAGCAAATAAGTTTCAGTCAATATCAGGCTTATGGTGGGACAAATTAATGGATCAGAAAGTGTTGATCCATAGACTGTAATTTCATTTGGTAATAAAAATATTGAGCTCATAGCTAAAGGTCTGGCTCCAGCAACCGGGGCTGCTCCACTAACAATGACAGGGAGAGAGAGACTAAACAACACAATACTCCACATGTAAAAATATCATAAGCTTTCATCACTGGGTAACGGCATTCAGCTGTTTATATCTCTTTAACAGGAAACTGTGTAAGTCAGAAGGAAGCAAAACTATTATAAAACCAGCAAAGACCAAAATAAGAGCTAGAAATGACCAATTAAGGAGGGCGACAAAAAGGATATGACAGCGTGAAATATGTGGGAATGTAATAATCACATTGACATATCCCGCTAGGCAAACTAAAATCAGTACTGTATTTACACAATGAGGGGGTGTTGAGAGCTACAGACTGTGCAGACTGTGAATGGTTTCTAATTTTAATGGGTGCATGTCAATGATCCTTCTGCCATAGAAGGGCTGTGACCATTAGGATGACTGACCAACGGAGCCATTTATATCAAGCTGATGAAAAACAAAGAGTAGATAACAGTAGAAATTCATCCATCTGTTGCCTCTGTAGATTTAAGGAAAACCAAGAAAAGCTAAGAAAGAAAAGACTCCTATGAATCCACCACTTCCAGCCAACCTTTCTGTCTGTAAAAAAAACACCAGATCTAATACGGACATCATGATGTGCGCTTAATTACAGGTGTGAAGCCTGTGTGGCTAATGTCATAGAGGTGAGGTACAAGTGTGTGCGTGGATATCTAGCAGCATGTGTGTGTGAAGGACTGTGAGTGAGCAGCGGGTCTAAAATTAGCATCAGCATATCAATGCAGGGGGTCATGTGAGTGTGAGTCTAAAAATATCCCAGTGTTCAGGTGAGGAGGCGTTCCTCTCCATCAAACACGAGCCAACGATTGAAAAAAACTCCACCTGAAAGTGAGACGAGGCCTTATTTCACAGTCTGGCCACGTTTCTGCCTTGATCCACATCTGTATTTTCCCACAGCCCCTCTGCTGACATGTGGACCTGGAGAGACTCTGTCAGCTTGCTGCTCCGGTTGGCAACATGTCGCCTTTTATAAACAGTCTGAGGGACTCCAGAGTAGAAATCCACGCTTTAGCAAAACAACCATTAGCAGAAGGATGAAGGATTTTGGATAGGCAGACATTAAGACACACATTCAATCTTTTTCAAATAAATACAGCAGGAGAAATTCAAAATTAGATTTTTTTTAAATCCAAGGCAAATAAAAACTGTAATTATGGAGGCAGGATCGTTTGGTAGAAACGTCTACTGACGGGAGTGAAATGACAGAAAATGTGAAGACATATTTGTTTAATTACTGGTTGAGTTTTCAAGTAGTCATATGTGAAATCATTACTATTTCTGCTGTAAACTAGGGGTGTAACCAACTATTGTTGCTGGAATTTATCACATATTTTTCATCCTGCAAGACTTGACAATATTGCTTTGCAGGGTAACCACTTTGTGACATATATCCTCATATTTCTGCTTCCTTCAGGTTCAGCTATTTGCCATTGTATGGCTATTTTACATTGGAGTGGTGACATGCGTGGACACTGAAAAACTGCAGGCACTGTTTCATCTCGCCTGTCAAATTTCAGAATTTGGCACCCAGTGTGGTGAATAAATATAGAAATTCTGCTTTTGGTGCTTTAAGGGTTGTTTCATATTCTTCAGTCACACCGTCATCATGATATATTGAAGACAATTGTCTGCAATGTATCAATTTTTGCATAATTGCTGTATCATGATAACATTCTTATTGTGGAATCATATATTAATGTGTCTGAATAGTATTATATCATGCCGGCGACAAATAAGTCATTAACACCAACACTGACTGCTCTGAAGGCAACAGCCTCTATGCTCTAATAGTAGGTATGCACCAGCTGAAGCATGCAAACATCTTATTCATTCCTCCTTCCATTCCTTCCTCCAGTGCCTCTCCTTCTACCCTGCTAACCTCCTAGGATGCTGCAAGAGGACAAGATATTGGTGTGTTACTGGCTGTTATGTAACAGCAGCTGAACAGAAGCCCCCATCCCTCTATACATGTGACAGATTCAGACACACTGACTGCACTACACACAGCAAAGGAGAGCAGTCAGAGGGAGGGAGGGAAGGCAGCAGGGTAAGGGGTAAAATAGGGCAACTAGAGAGAGATCGAGAGGACATAAAATTTCAAAGGGGAAGAGAGTACAGTCTGTTCTGAGACACACACATCAAGGCTTTTTGGCCTCAAAGTGTAAAGCGTGAGAATGGGCCAGTGTGTGTATGCCTACAAATGTACAAATGTGTCTATTTAGATGTGTATTATTTTTTTTTACTTAAAATAATGATTATTTTTAGGATTAATTAGCAGTTTTTGACAGAAAAATTTGCAAAAATGATGCCTTAAATACATGCCACCTCATACACCTTTGATATATTTTGTTTTGCTCCGTAAGCATATGCATCATCCAGTTACTACAAATACACTTACAGCTTGGAGCCTCTTTATCTTTCCTGTATTCTGCCTCGTTTCTCGGTTTGTCCTCCCTAATGATGCTGCACCCCTGGCTGTTGTCCTGCGTGCTCTTACCATAAACTCAGTTCTATTTTTGTGTCTGCATCAAGCATTTGCCACAGAACAGCTAAATTTAGCCTCTCCGTGCATAGGGAATGGATCGCGAGAGGCAGCATTGCAGCTAAAAATAGAGTTTCAGGTAAAATGCAGATTCCTCCCCTCCCCTCTCGCCTCTCACTCTGCATCACAGAGCAACAGCTTCTTCCCTCCATTCATGAATATTTATGGCGAGGTTTCTATTTGAAGCCGATGCTGAGCTAAAATTAGATTACAGATCAAAATATCACCCACGTCTTTCCCTCCCTGTCATTTCACTTCCATTTTTCTCCTCTTTCTCAAGGGAGTGAACGCAGAGTTCTGACTTACTCATGACACTTGACTTTTTAACCTTTTACTTAAACAAACAAAAGCCATAATAATGCATTTTTTTTGTATAGGCTGCACATCAATATATTTCTCGCGGGATTCATAATGCAAAATCTCAAAGCTCTCCCTTGGTTTCTATCAAATAAGAAAACAGACTTAAACATACTCAGTAGCATGAACACCAAGAGATTGTTGCCATGGTAACAAGACACAGAGACTCAAATTGACCATAAACTACAAAAATGACTTTGAAAAGCACAATACCTTTGTTTAGATTCATTTTGTCTGTTTTTGTACAATTGTATGAAAGGGATTGATTCCACTTTGATGCCTTTTTTTGTGTTTTTGTCAGTGCACTTACATTATATTTCATTTATGTTATTTCTGTTACTGCAGCCAATTAAATGCAGGGATAAACATGGTAGCAAAAAAGAAACTTAATTATAACAGACCATTGTTACTCACATAAATGTTTTACTTATTAATTAATTAATAGATTTTTTTTGTGCTTAAATTCATACTCTATAGCAAATATTACACCGAACCAAAGAACGGTTGCAAGTTTTACTTCTTCATTTCTAATACAGGTGCTTTTGGTTGACGTAATGCTCTGAATATGAAACCAAAGAACTTCCATCATGTACAATCTCCATGCACACACTTAACAAAACGTACACTAAATATGTCAGCTGAGGCATTTTGTGTTTTCAAGAGGTCAAAGGTCAGTGTTCAGGCAAAGCGTGCACACCATCCGGACAGGAAGCTCCCACAGAAGCACCGTGGCTGTTTGGACGGCTGGTCTTCTAATATGACTCTATTGTCTCTGTGTCTTTCACATGTCAGCCAGTCAAACCCACCCACCTCTTTCTCCTTCACTGACACCCTCCTCCTTCTCTCCCAGTTTTAGCCACAAAGTGATTAAAATAAACAGAGCAGAGTGGGGTTTTTTTTAAACAAGCCTGTTGAGTGGGAGGGTGATGTTTAATAAAATAGCAGATAAACTTGTTGGTGAGTGATGGCTGATGTATGTGTTAGGTGCCGGCTGGAGAACTGAAATAAAGCTCTGAAGTCACTCTGAGGACAGGGTCCCCCTACTGGGCTTTGGTGATATTACAGGAGTTGGACAGTGTAGATATTGCACTGTAGAAAATAAAAATATGCTTTACAAAGAGCTGAAACAATCGAACTGATAGGTCCATTGAAAAAAAGTTCATCAATGACAGTTTTGATAATCGAATACATATTTAAGTAATTACTTCATGATAATTCATAATGTCCAAAAATCTCAGGTACCAGCCTTATAAATGTGAAAATTTTTGATTTTCTTTGTCTCATAAGAGTAAATGAAATATTTTAAATATTACACAATTTTTGAGGAAAAAAATGCGCTATAAACAATTTGTAACAGCGGGAAATGGAAACCTATAACTTTAAAGAACAAACAATCAGTTAATTATAATCAGATTTATAATCAGATTTGACTGATCTGTCCTTAATAAAATGCTTGCTAGTTGCAGCCCAGAAAAAATAATATATAATTTTTGTATTTAATATGTATAAGTATATAGTCAGTAGGATTATTTTCTGAAAATGATACACAATCTATTACAGAGGGAATGCATGCATGTATTTAAAATGTATTGAACTCCAGCCCATCAAAAAACATTTGTGCAAAACAAAACCTTGAAATTACCAAACAAATAATGTTAAACTATTACCAAATCCTACACGCAATACAGACTAATCCATGTTTCTTCTGAAGAGAAGGTGAAGAAATGTAATCCTGAACTCATACACACACACACACACACACACACACACACAAACACACACACACACACACCTGATTACTCTCTCTAGACCAAACCAGAGCCAACATTCCCGGACATCATAAAGCCTTTTACAAATTAAGTGCAAAGAGAGAGGTGTGTTACGGCGTTTGTTATTTAAGTGGCTGGCTGGTAAGAAGTGTGATTGATGGTAACCTGTCAGTGGCCCTGATACTCGACACCCCACCTGCGTCACTGCCTGTCACGGCAACGTCAATCCCATCTGGGGAGCATTAAAATACAGGAGCTATGGGGCAGAGCGAGAGAGAGACACACACACAGAGATAGGCCTGAAAACCAGGGCAAGCTGACATCTGAACCTTCATTCATCACTCTGTGACACAACCAGAGGTAGAATTTGTTACACCAAAGCCGACTTGCAGGACCGGCTCAGCCATTTATTCAAAAGCTGTTAAAAAGAAGGCATAAAGCGTATATTACATGTAACACAGATCTGATCTAGTGAAGCTTGAGAGTGTTGCATTCCCTTCTTTAATTTAAAGTTGACAGTGACTGTTTCGAATACAGTTGCATGTAAATTAAAAACTGCAACAAACAAAAAAAGGCAACAAAAGTGTAAAACTTGTTTGGCTGCCATGGTGTCAAAGCATTGTAATTTGGACTCTATGTATCTGCGCTGCATCTGCGCATGACACATGAAAGATGTTCTGAAGCACACGAGGATTAGGACTGGCTTAATGAGACCACAAATTTCACACCAGCAGCTGAGCGTCCACACCCTGAAGCTCAACACACACACAACAAAGTGAACCACAGATGAACTGCGGAGGTGGTAAATCTGGCCACATTAGACGACAGACTTTTAAAAGTGTTCTTGGAGCAATTTCAAATTTGCAGTGACGTTTTCTATGTTTGAAAATACACAAAAGTTAAAGGGTGTGTTCTTGGATAAAAGCTGTCTGGTTGTTTTTGCTGCCCCTGACACAGAGGGAGACCCTCATCCCACCCCCGTTGGAGCCTTCCCCTCCTTTACTGTGAAAGATTATTATCGGACCTTCACGCAGTCTGATGGAGGTGACGGTGTGTGTTATGTTTGTTCAGCATACCTACATTAAGTCTCAATAAATTTATATAATCCCTCCTCTAATCCTCACTTAAGTTGTGGTTGAATCTCCAACAGCTGCTTTGCTGACAGACTGTCTTTGTCCCAGCTTGTGGCTTCGTGGGAATAATGTTATTATGCAATATAAACTCTGATTACTTTAATTTGATTACACTGACATAATGCATGTGCTGAATAATCTTTATAGGGGTGTAAGCATTAGGGATAGTTATAAATTGAGGAAAAACAATCATTCACTCTCTTATGTGAATTAGATAAATAGATTATTATTGTCTTATGCCTGTTGATAAATATGAAGCTACAGTACAGCCAGGAGACAGTTAACTTAGCAAAAAAACTGGAAAACAAGAAGTATAAATATATAGTTTTTTTTTAGAGAGTTATGCTTTAGCAATGAAATAATTTGTTACTCATCTCTCATAATATGGAGGATTAGTTTTTATATGGGATTAAATTATCCCGATCTGACATGGTGAGGGTGAACAAAGAGGTGCTGGTGGGCATATTTTTGGACCTTTTGCACAGCCGTTTCCCTGCCCTATCCAGCTTAAAGTTTGCCATTGAGACATTGTAGTGAGGTTAATCATCACATTTAACTCTCTGTAAGAAAGCCAATGAGGGTATTTCCCAAAATTCCAGACTACTTTATCTGATTTCAGTGGTACAACTCTTGCATGGGCAGCAACATGCAGGAAACATTGGATCTGGCTCCCAGCCCTCCCTGTTTGTCCCTGTTGTCTCTGTGACTGACTAATCCCCTTTGTTAAAAACATGAGGAAAATGACTGCATGCAGCACATGGGCTTTAGATCAACCACAAAACTCTCAGCAAATTAACGCAGAATTTAAAGGAGAGTTTAGTGGCTATAATTTAAAAAAACAACAACTCATGAATAGCAAAACAATAACCTTTGAGACACTGTATCATACCCCCAATGAAAACAGAGCCAATAGTCAACCTCTTTATGTTCAAATGATAGCTAAGTATAGGCAAGACATTATGCAACCGCGATATCCATGTATGTTCATTGTTTCTAATCCGGCAGTGAGAAATGGTTTTAAAAGAATGTGAGCCAATAGTGTTAGCTGACATAACAGAAAGGCAGGAACACAAAATCACCCCAGTGACCTTTTCATAACACAAATCAGCACTGAACTGACTTATGAGATATACTGCATAATGGTAGTAGTTTGTATAGACTGATGTTAGTAAAAAAGACTGTATTGTTTCTGCGTTGTACACTTAGAGTTTTTGGCATAGAAAGAGGTACAATTTTGATTTGCTTGCCAAAGTTAGAGTTGGTTTGTTTAATTTAGACATTCTGTAAATGGAGAATATTTTATAATCAAAAGAAAATAAGGGTAAATGTGTAAATTTATTACATAAAGCAAAAACAAATGGATCTTAGACCATGACAACAAACACTATATTTGTTACTTGTATCAGGCTGCAATTATTTTTCACAGTGACACACACACTTTAGCAGTTGAAGAGACACACACACACATATATTGGCAGTAACCTGACTGACTTATTTCAAAACCAACAGCTGCTCTTTAAATTAGATAAATGTGTGTGTGTGTGTATGTGTGTGTGTGTGTGTGTGTGTTTGCAATTGCGTGTGTGTGTTTGCGATTGTGTGTGGTCACTTTACATAAAGTCTGTCCACTGTGATTAAGTCAGAACAGTTTTTTTTTTTTTTTGCCATGAACTAAACAGCTAGAGAAAGAGACAGACAGAGAAAAACACGGACAACCTAGTGAGTGTGTGTCTGTGAATGTGTGTGTCTTTCTTTGCGTGTGTGCAACTATTATCACATGTGAACTGTATTCTCAGTGTTCCCTCTCTGATGGCTGCAATCACCGTCTGGGAGCCCAAGCCTCTTCCTCAGATTTTTCCTTTGAAAAAAACACAAAGCCGTCATGACGCCTGCACTTGTGGACTGTGCGCTCAGGCTGACCTCTGATGCACTATGAAGTGTGAAGTGTCAGCAGAGAACAGTCTCTCTGTCAATCATCAGTAGATCGATACAGTATAAGCACTACTTTGGTATATAGTCATGATCAGGGAGGTGATCCTGTGAGGTCTGGGTGTGCTAAGTTTGGTTTTAAGTTGCATAAACT
Source organism: Acanthurus lineatus (assembly GCA_029814665.1). NCBI lineage: Eukaryota > Metazoa > Chordata > Actinopteri > Acanthuriformes > Acanthuridae > Acanthurus > Acanthurus lineatus. The sequence goes on along the minus strand of JAPZDV010000004.1, from coordinate 8,736,472 downwards.
TTTATCCGCTGCAAGAATTTCAACAGTGCATTCAAACTGTTGAGAAATTTAGCAAGTTTTTGTTCCTTTCAATAAAATTAGGCTTAGATAACTAATCTTTTAGTGTCAATGCTTCCCTTAGGCTGAAATGCAGCTGTTTGTCTTTCCCTAAGTGAGCTTTAGAATTCAACCTTGCTAGCAGGCTGCAGAGTAATGTGTGTAGACAGTTGGCCAAGGACATCCTGCATATTATACATACTGTACTCTTTTACGCTGTAGACCATTGTTTAAACTGGGAGTGAACTGTAGGTCAAACATAGACAATATAATATATCCAAATTGCATGTGTAAATGCATTGAGCGTATACAGATAAGGACAACACATAAAGGCACATTAAGGAATCACATGTTGTAAAGGACAACAGAAAGACTGGCCATTTAAATAAACCTGAGCAAGCTGGAGACCAGAGGTGATTTACAATGAGTCATA
>JAPZDV010000004.1:8718080-8735903 GCA_029814665.1 Acanthurus lineatus | reverse complement strand
CAAGCAGGAGACCAGAGGGGATTTACAATGAGTCATAGGAGTGTCCTCTTCCACCTGCGTAAACACATACACACACATGCACACACGTACACACACAGATATCCCGCACACACTAGCCTCTGTTATCCTCCAGGATCGTGTAGCACAGCAAAGAAAACAGTGAAGTGGCAGGAGAAGAATTGAAGGGAAATGAATATATAAGTGGTGGGTATGAAGGGAAGAAGTGAGGGCAGGAGAGAGAAAGGGTTCACAAAAGTTCACAACCTGCTCCATAAAAGCGTAGTAACATGATCAGTGTGCGGTATTAATGGGGAAGGTTCCATCAGCGAGATGAGACCAAAGAGAAAGAAATAAATGTGTGGTGACGATATTTCTTAGACATGCTGAACCCTTATGTGCACCTGATATAAGGTTTTGTCATGACACTATCAGATCACTCAGACAATATTTAAAATGGTTCTTTATAAAAGTAATTAAGGACGAACTTAGATACAATATTTGTCACATTTGAGCATTGCCAATGGTGAAAGTAATCACAGCAGCAAACCAAGCAACAACTACTGAATGTTGATGAAAAAGTGTCTAGAAAAAATTAAATGTACTGTTTGAAGCTTCAATCTCCAAACAAATACAAGTTTAATAGGTTTACTAAGGATTAGGTTTTAATGGTTAAGTTCCTGTCTTTAAACATGTGTCTTTGTTTTGCCTTTAAAAGTTATTCTTCCATCAAATAGTTGGGTCCATTTGAACATGTCCCTAGTCTCTACTGTTTTAGTTTTGAGAACAGTTTCATTCTGTTCTATAGAGGCATACGAGTCAAAACTATTTGATAAAATGTGTATTTAAATTTACACATATCAAAATATTTAGAATTTTGGGTCAAGTTTCACTCAATGTGACACACTTTTGAAGCAATGTGAGAGTGAATAAGGAGGAAGAGTAAAAACTTTAAGTCAAACACCAGCACACTGTCTCCAAATGACTGACTCGGTGTGGTGGTGTGCTGTTTCCATAGTCTATGTCCACCAATGTAATCTGTGTACAGCATGAATGATAAAGAATACAATATATGTTATATCATCAAAATGTACAATATGAAATCTGTGCCATTAGAGGTGTCTAAATCATAAGTATAAATAAAAAAGATGACAGAAAAAACATCTAAACTTCTCTTTACGATTGAATAGCACACATAAATGCAGAGACATGCGCGCACACATACACAAAAACGTACATGCCAATAATTGCACAATAATTCTGTGATGCTATAAAAAAATAATAAATTAATTTTAAAGACAACGCTTGTGTTTGGAAAGCTCATTCTTCAATAATAAAGCTGTCAGGTTTCAGGAGAGCATTCAGTCCTTAATAACATTCATCCATGACTTAAATCTGTGTGAGGGAACACTGCAAATGAACACAGACATATGAGCCCAAGTTCACATTTCACTTAAGCACAGTACGTTTTTATGTGTGTGTGTGTGTGTGTGTGTGTGTGTGTGTATGAAGCCCGAAACCCATCACTAGTGGACCTGTTCCTGCAGATGAATGAGGGTCCTTGACGCTCCCTGTGGGTCAGACCACCATTAGAAGCCACTAATGATTTAAGAAATGCTTTGGAAACACTTTCAGACACATTTATTACAACTAAATGCTTTTTAGCTGTGAAGCCTTCTCCTCCTCGCCAGAACCACTGAGAGTTATGCTCTGTGGAGGGCACAGGGTGAAATTGTAATTCCCGCAAATAAGGAGGTTCACGTACCTCGACTGAAAGCTCAGAGTAATTCATCACGGCCACACTGACCTGGCAAATTTAGATAGTTACTGACCTCTGGCACAAGTTGTGTGTGTCTATCTCAAACACAAAAGTTTATGTACACACACTTATCTGTAACGGGAAAAAAATAAAACGCTGCTTGACAGGGTTTGGCGTGGAAAACACCAGAGCAATTCCAACATTCACACTTTGAGATTTTGATAACTCAAGCAAGATGAAGATTTCTCTTCACCCCTCCTCTCCTTCCAGGTTGAACTGACAGGAGAGAGCATTGTGTTTCTAAGAAATGCACTTTTAAAGCGTAACCACAGTTACCTCACTCACATGCAACCTGCCAAAACTGTCATCTTTGTAAGACTTTTAATTCATATTAAATTACTCTGTTCATAAATCACACACTCTCACTCCCAAACACCTATCAAACCTTGTATTATTTGTATTTACTTATAGCTGTGGATTTCCCCCCCTCCCCTGGCTGTCATAGCTGCATAATGCTCTGTGTCATTGCCACTTCATTTTATACTTGGCCCTCTGCAGACAGCATTGAGAGAAATTAGATCAACAGCCTGTGGAAACACAACAAGCTGTAAATGGAGGGAGAGCAGAGGGGAGAAGTAATGTGGCACAAAGTAATAGAGACAGCTAACTTGTTTTTATTCTTTGGTCTGACATCAGAATAGATCTTTTGTGATCTATGGTAAAGAAAACAAATGTAGTTTTAATCAAAAACACTTAATTTTTCAGTTAAAATAAAAAAGCATTTATATATATTAGGGTTGTCAAAGTTAACTCAAATTCCTCTTAACAGCACTAATTTTTTTAACGCATGATTAACGCACGCACGGTCTGTGTCTTGCCAGCTCCCGTAGTTTCAGGAAGTGGCGCTAAAATAACATTGCGAACGGTTACAAAGCAGAAATGGATACAGAAAAGGGACTTTTAAATGGAAAGGTTAGCTTTCAAGTTTTGCCCGATGGTTCTCTGGACAAAACAAAAGTAATTTGTATTTATTGTAAATGTGAATTAAGTTACCACCGGAGCACGTCCAGTCTTAAATACCACATGATGGCCAAGGAATTGTTATTGTCCTCTCCAATTTTTCCTAGAGTATAAGAAACACAATAAATATCTTGTTAAGTTACATATAGAGTAGGGTAAAATATTTACAATTAATTTGCGATTAATCGCACGTTAACTCAGGACACTGATGCGATTAATCGTGATTAAAAATTTTAATCGACTGACAGCCCTAGTTTATTTATTTATTAATTATCTATTTATCTCATCCCTAGACTAATCCCTTTCAAAAAATAAGCTTGATCAGTAACCTCAGCTGCTCACATGGTCATTGGCTTGCGTAATATGTCCTCATTCTTCATTCCCTTTAATCATTTGTAGACATTAACTACTAAGTTTTTATGTATAGCTTTATTAGCCTGCATAAATGGCTTTAAACAGGTGAATACGCCATGCGTAAACAATGTCTGTTGTTTGTTTTTTCAAAGCTATGCTTGTTTAAAAGACTTCAGGAGTGTTTAAGTGAGCCCTTTTAGTGATTAAACTGTTTAAATTGATAAGTGCGTCATAAGTTTGGGCAGCTGTATATGGGTATATATTTATTTCTTTTTCCTCTGGTTTTAAATAATCATTGGTGACTAAGAGAGACAGAGAACAGAGTCAGTGACTCGCCAACAAATGCCTGATGAACCATTCAGATTGACACAAATTTGATACAGATTTCCATGGTCCTCAGAGGATGATAAACAGTTCATACAGCAACACATAGGACTTGTGATACAGGTCATACCGATAAGGTTAACAATGATATCATTCCATGCAGGTGTAACAGTGCCAGAACTCTGGTATTGTGCAATGGCTGACTGGCATTTTTGGCACATGCAATCAAACAGAGCCATCATCAGTCAATATGCATTCCGGTTTTTAATTTTTGCAGAAAAAATAAAATCTCAATATTTTGAAACTGTACAAAGTTTTTATAATTTAAATCTTTACTTTCTATAAAATGAAGGACAACAAAAACGTAATCTTTAATTTTTTTGGAATGATGTGCAGACATGAAGATAATGATGTGTTAATGATTAGTGACTCACAACTGCAAACTTGCATTTTTATTTTCCTGCATTCTTACACAGATCTGAAAAAGTGATGACAAACAGGTAAGATGACAGTTAAGCCTGAGAGAAGAGGATAAGAGCCTTTCTGTGAACTCTGCAGTTATGTAATGCCTCTGCATCATGCAGCGCTCTCATCTAAAGGGATGTCCCTGTCAGAGCTGCTGGATGAATATTTCAGTACAAGAGCTCTCCTGTATGTTTCAAATTCAAGCTGTTACAGTATCTTGAATTTAATTCAGACACAAAAATCAGGGGTTAGGGTTATGATGGGTTCGGATTATGATATGTATTGGTACAATACAGCTCAAATACAAAATAGTCAGAACATCTATCACTAGGTGATTTTCATCTCCTGACTGTCTTCAAAGTGCATTTAAAATTAGCGTAGGTGGTTCCAGAACATCTGGAAGTGCTCTTTTTTCTGTGGAAGAAGTCATTTTTGTGCTCAAATATGCACCAGGGAACTGAATAGAATGACATGGGAAGTAGCAGGAAACCCATTTTTGTACCACTGAGTTTAGCTGAGAGCCACCCAGCTTTGTCTAGAAAGCAGAAAATAAAGGCATAACTGTTATTATGGACTTCAGGCTTACATGGTGATTTAGGTAACAGAACTCATGATGTAGGAAATCATAAAATCATGTTACATGAAAAATTCAAAAAATAAAAAGAGATTTTTTAATAAGTTAACTTCAATTTAAATCAAGCAATTTTTAAAAGTATGCAATGTATAGAAACAACTTAAAAAAACTGATTGCTTGAAAACTTTTCTTTTCTTCTGACTTTGCAAAGTCCTTAGCTACTTAAGATCCTGAGAGAATAACAAGCTGACACAAGTCAACAGGTCTATAACAGAGGTTGGCCTGGACCTGCACTTTGATTTATTCCATATCATAGCACTGAATTAGGTATGAGGTCAGATAGCAGGTTCCAGTTTGGATCAAGTTCTCAGCAAATCTCATATCAAATTTTTAATCTCTTGTCAATATTTTATTAGCAAATAGCAATGGAAACTGGTAGGTGGCCTTCACATTTTTATCTGCATGACACTATTGCCAGCTTTAATGGCAGATATCACTGCCATTAATTGAATTACCAGCTAATATGAAAAGCCTGTCTTTTGTCATGTAAGTGCATATTTTGCAGGTTGATTGTTGTGAATATACAGACACATAGCTACTTAATAGCACTGCCAGTGGAATGTAAGGAGAACAAAGACATGTTGTCTCTTCATTGTAGAAATCATCCCAGATCACCTCAAGCCTCACAAAGGGTCTTCAGGTTCAACTTTGATTAACATCACATCAATGTTTTAATCTGATCGTACTGACTTAGGACCTCTAGTGTTAACAGTAAATACATTAGACTACAGCTGTTTACTGAGTGTGCACTCCGCATCTTCTGCTGCACAGCACATTGTCAAGGTGTAGCTACACCCATTTAACAAAAGGCTGTCATAAAGATGTAGGGTTTTTGCCTTTTCAGCTGACAAAGGACAGTTTTTCATATTTTGAGTTTAAGTTATTTTAGTCTTTATTTGGAAAGGTTAGGTAAATCTGTTTAGATTTTATGGGAGATGTAATATGATTTCTTTTTTCAAAAGTAGATTACTACCTGGTCAGAACACAGTTATAAGCTATGAAAACCACTCACTCATATCAAATAAAACCACTAGTTTTTATAAATGTGTATAAACAGTGTCACCTTTGGGTGATCATTTCTTGCTCCAAACCTTAACTCTTCATGAGTCTTGTGTTTCAGGTTCATAAGTAGCATAATGGTGACAAAGGGCTAAAATGCTCTTTTATAGCTCTTCATTTGAATCCCTGTATGTTGTTAAAATAAAACACAGTTGAAATGAAATAAAATGTCTACCATAAACAGCTTGGTGAGGAAAATTTCCAGTCTTTAAAATGGCCTCCTGTGCCAAAGAAATTTGGGAAAGTGTGCAGTGGGTGGCAACTCTGGCAGACAGTTGTAAGTTTTAATGAGTGTGCAGTGGTTACCATAGCTGCCATTATGTTTGCGCTGTATTTGTCTGGCTTTGCTCTCACTTAAAATGGTTCTTATCCTGCTTCTTGAGGCACAGGTGGCCCAATCACTTACCTGCTTTTTATTTTCACACAATCTAAAACTGTAATTTGTAGGGGTAAACCAGGGGTCCCTGAACCTAAGGACACCCGGGACCTAGACTTAAAAAAAATTTAGCACTGAATACCATAACATCTACATTTATAAAATATATACACACACAAAACAAATTTAAAATACGCAAGAAATGTATTTAACTATAAAAGTACAACAAAAAAGATACTAGCAATATTTCAATTTGCTTTTTAGTATTCACCAACTAAGAGACACATGGGACAAGCAATACACACTATACAAAAACATGTGTGTGCCGCACTTTTCAACGGCCAGATTACTGGTTCAAGAAAGTCCCCTCGCTGCAGAGAAAAAATGTTTTAGTTAATTTTTTAAGCTTTCATTGAATACCTCCTCAAGTACAACAGTCAGGTCTCACATGTGCATTTCCAATGGCTTTGGTGAGGCAAACATATATAAAGTCTTCTTTGTGAGATTGTTTCCACATATACAATATGCATATCAAGAGTGAGACAATATATTAAGTCACATTACACTGTACCTCAACCAGAGAACTGGAACGTGTTTTCAGATCAATATTAATGAAAAGATGTTCTGCACAAAGCATCTGAACTAAACAGTCCAATTCAGAGCATTGCTTTGCATTTTAGCATTTCAGTGATTAAACTGGGCCATGGCCCTGAGTTTGGGAAACACTGGAGTAGACAATGATGATGATGATTCTGTTATTTGGTTACATGATCATGTTGTGATCAAGCCTACTGAGTATCAAGAATGGGGAGGTACTGAGGTCTGTTCTTGGTCCACCACTAGTATAAAACAAAAATAATATTACGGCTCCTAATAAGACTTTAGTGTCATTTTTCATCTAATATATCAGAGGTCATCCACACCTTTGGTATATGGGTCCTACTAGTCCCATATAGCAAGGAGAAATTGAAAAAATGCTTTATTTGTCCTCTCCTATGTAAAAAAGGTAACTACAAAGTAACTATAAATCTAGACAGATATTCTATATGCCATTAGTCATTTTATACCTATTATAAGATACTCTGCAGACAACCTTAATAAATAAAATTTTGAATATGAAGAAACACCAGATCCCACTTTTTTGCAGGGGTATGTTATCTGTGCAAGAACAAAGCCACTGCATGAAATTCAGTGTGTCTGTGTTTCTCCAATATTCATTAATCCTTTGTCTGAGGGATTACAAGTCTATAAACTCGTGTGCTTTGGTTGGATTCATGAAGCAAACAGACGCTGACGCCACAAAGCTCCCTGAAAGAGTCACTTGCCTGTCTAGATTTATTTCTAGATGTGTGTTTTTTAGAGGTTTCAAAGAGCTAATTGTTATTTAATTATATTTGCTTGCTCCCTCCACTTCTTTCACACCCAGAAATGTAATAAAAGAGTCATCCCATAAATGCATCATTCACGTACCAATCTAAAGGCTGCCACAGTCATTTGGTTAGGTATAGGCAGCCGAGTCTCCTTTGTTTGCATGGCAAGCAAATTAATATAAGCGCTCAAAGTCAGAGAGGTCTTATCATGTACAAACTTAAATCAAACACTGAATGAAACTGTGGTAAGGTATATCTTATTTTCAAATAATAAATATCAGCAGCAAACATACAGAAATAACAGACTAATACTGGAGTTTTCCTGAGGCTTTTTGAGACAAAAGAGCTAAAACCTGAAGAATGTGTGTTGCATATTAGACGTACTCTAAAAGATCTGGTTGTCTTTGCAAAGGCAGCACCAACAATAATACTACTTGGAATCCAAGGGAGGGGCTTACTCAGTTGAAGGCAGACAAAGAAACAGGACAGCATGGGACAAAAGGGCACAGTGCATGATGGGAAAAGTGAAGACTGAAGTGATTCAGAAAAAAAGCTCTCCAACAAGCGTAGTGAACAGATATGGTATGTATCATCACAATATAAACCAAAATCTAAAAGTTATGTCCAAGTTGACCAGTGTAATGGGCAAATTTTGTATTGGATTAGAAGTCACTGGGTGATGCAAGTAAATCAGGAAAAAAGAATATCAAAAACAAACCTGGTCTCCTGTCTAAACAGTAATTTATTTATAGTCCCTGAGTTAACCCCTGTGGTTTAGAGCAAGGGCTTCAAGGTCAATGACCTGTTCTCTCACTGTCAATACTGGGTGAAACTCAGTTAGAAGACACAGCAGGCATCAGAACAATTGTTTGTTTAACTTCAAATGTTAACTTTAAAACCAACTCCAACGGCTAAAATTTCTTTCTGCTTTCTAAAATGATGTGTAAAGTAGCAGCACTCAAAAACTGAGCCACTGAGGTTTGATACCCAGTCCTTTTACCTTCTTTAATTTAAATGTATAATATATAACATTTCTATATTACAATGTCTAAAACTGACTATATCTTTGTTTAAAACTTTGTTGAGTTGTGTTTTTACAGTATCACAAATATTTCTAAAAACTTTTAAACCCAGAAAAAGCTGTAGTTTTATTCACAGTAAGGCTGCAAATGTGACTAAACCTAGCATGACTAATAATTTAATACAAAACCACGTCATTGTGAGTCAATCAGATAGACTTTCATCTGCAATACCAGCTGATCAACAATGAAATAAACAAATCCCATGATCCCACACTATTTCATCATATCATCAGACAACATCTAATTTGTGTTGATTGTTTTGATTAAGAAATATTAGTGGCAGAAATAACATACTGTGCATCTAGGTTTGAGCTAGCTTTCATCCGGGCTTCATTTATCAGCTACTTTGATTTTGAATTAAGTGTGACCATTATATTCCCCTGTGTGAATTTAATGCATCAAAGTGCTTTAAAGCTGTTGCTTACAAAGGGCACAATAGTTCAGGCAAAAAAATCAAACATTGTGTTTTGTTACATTATTAATGAAAGTGGCAGTCATAAAAACAAGGACAGCCCATCTTAGGCAGGTAAACCCTGAAAGCTCAATGCAAATAAACAATTTAAATCCAGCACTTACTGCATTTAAATGTGTATTACAAAGGTTACTGTGTTTAGAGTAGAAACACCTGGAAATCCCGCTACCTGTTGTTCATAGTTGCTTTATGTTGCATGAAAAGCTTCTCCCTCAGTTCATTTAATCCCCAGAACTCATTAATCTGTCATGTCACGGCCTCTTTTCCATTTACTGTTTGATTTTTTTTGAATTTTTTAGGTGGGTGTTGATGTTTTGTTCTATATGTAAAATAAATTAAAATGCTGCTTTATTGTAATTGGCTATCTATTGTGATAATAAACATGTTATATATCAGGATTAACAGTGAAAAACTTGACATTTATTAGTTACCTCTCCTTCTCACGTATATTCTCTCTCACCTAGTTGTTTGCACTTTGTACTGTTACACATACTTGAACAAAAAAATAGCACATGCACTTGGAGACGCCCATACAATCCAAGACCCACTGCTTTGTGCTAATAATTTCATTATTGTTGTATTTTTATATCATCATTATTGTATTTGCTCATTTTTAATGGCCGTTCATAATTTCTTATACATTTTCTCTCATTTGTTTTGTGGTCTGTATGTTTTCCTCAATGTCTCATCTTTGTCAAAGAAAAAAGGGTAGGTGACAAATATATTTTAATATGTTTTTCATTGAAAAATTAACACCAGTCGTATTTAAGTGGTAAAGGTTGTGTTTCTAAAAGCCCATGTATAATGGATCTTAATATAAAGTCATTTTAAAATTTCTGAGTTCTTTTGTCACCTTGTAGCACTTGGATACACCTTGTTTGATCAGCTGATCATCTGGTGGATTAAAAATTGCTCTAAAACTAGACCAAATCACAAGGCTTTCTTTCTCTTCTGACCAATAGATGGGAGAATATAGCATGTTTTTTGCTTTATATGTAAAAATAACTACTATTTATACAAAACTTGGCTTCTTGATGTATTTTAACTCTGTGAAGGCCCTTGGAATTGTTTCCATAAAAAACGCAACAGTTACACCAGAGGGATGGGCCCTGTTCCCAGGTCCCACCTCTCGTCACAGTGCCAAGGCTTGGCTTGTTCCCAGCTTTGAAAAGAGGATGATGAATGAATTAAAAAGGCTTGCTGGTGGTGTGGGGAGCCCCATTAATAAATTCCCCTCAGGACTCACATAAAGGCAGGGATAGCCTTGCACACAGACACATTATGATTGGTGGAGTCCATTCTTGTTTGTGAGCTTCTAGAGTCACTGGCTAAAAGCCAAACCAGACAGAAGAGCTTGCTAGTTTCCAAACCTAATCACTACATTGCTGTTTAACACAACCCTTACGACTAGATGACACATTCCCTAAACTCAACCAACTGCCCTCACTTTTGGTTCTCACTCTCAATCATTTTGGGTCTTACTTTAACGCTAGTGAGAAGTGCCTGCCACTGTCTGTACTTGATAGCATACTTTCAATTATAGGATTGTCATGTCTTTCCACTTTGTTGTGTGAGGAGTTCAGTCATGGTAACACAGAGACATTAATGCCTGGTCAAAAAAAATCCTACAAACAGGTTAACATGAAGAAGGATTTATGGAAATGGAAAATAGCAGGTGAGTCTCTGCTTATAAGACTGTGGCAGCTCCTAAACCAAAATGCAGGTCATATGCTGGGCTCTCAGTGCAATATTCAATTTATTCATATCTCTCTTTTGGATGCTATCAGTATGTTTCTTTTGGTAACCTGTCGTAGCTGTTTTTACAACACATTCATCTCCTCAAACTACCTTGTTTACTTGCTAAAAACTTGTGATGCTGTTTTCTCTCCCAGCAGCATGGACCATTGATATTTGTGCTTGAGGCTCTATTGGTTCTCTGAGGATGATTTAAAGAAACAAAAAACTAAAGGTCAGAAGCAATATATGGCTGTTGCTTTGAGTCACTCTTGAGATCTAGTGGCCCATTCGCTGTACATTAGAGTGATACAATTGCTCAGTTATTCTGTTAGTCGTACTCCTAAAAATAATTGCCCACTAAATGATTCGATAATCATTTAAATCATTTTATTCACCAAACCTTTCCTAGTTCTAGTTTCTCATATGCTGATTTTCTCTCTATTTGTGTATTAAACAGAATATTTTTAGGAGTGTTGGTTGGAGAAAAAGAAGCTAATGTTACAACACCTCAGAGCACTGAGATTAAAGAGCTACAGACAGAGCTAGGCCTGCTGTTTCTTTGTTTACAGTCTTCATGCTAAGCTAAGATAACCCTGTAAAATTTCAGAATCAGTGTTTAAGTTGTATGTTAAACACTGAAATAATCTATTTTATAAGTCCAACACTTGATATCTTGTGGTGGAGAAAGGATCCTGGCAAAACAGACTCTAATTTTATGTTGCTTGGCCAGCAATAGTCCCATTACATTCATTTCATTTTTTTTGAAATTCCAGGAGCAGCAGCAAGTCCAGAAAGACAGGAGAAAATACTATTTCTGATATAAGAAGTTACATTTTTACCTTCTGACTCACCTCTAATCTAGTCTTTTTGAGAAGTGATGATTAATTTAAGCTCTTTGGGTTGTAAACAGTAATTGAAATGAAACCTTATTAAAAATTAGTCTGGGAAATGTTTCTCTGGCAGAACTGCTAAAAACTCAAGGACAGCGGATATGTGTATGTGTATGTGCTTTTTAATATAAGACCGTAATCTCTTAACTAACTTGTTACATAAGTCAGACCACTCAAATCCTTTTCTCTCCATGTTAACACTTACCCACTCAAACACTATTGACAGGGGCTTCTAATGCTAAGTGTTAGCCTGCTAATCAGAAACAGACCCAAACACTCAGACTGATGGAAGTGCTACTGGGAGCAATTTGTTTAGACCAAGGACACTTCAGAATGTAGTCTGGAGAACTTGAGGATCAAACCACTGACTTTCTGATAAGTGGTTCTACTTGCTGAGCAGCAGACACCCGTTCTGCTCCAAACTTAGCATATTTTAAGACTCCCAGGTTAGGAAGATTGACCAAATCCACTTCACACATAGGGAGGAAAGTGTTAAGACTTTCATTATATTCATTTTTTTAAGCATAGTACTTAAGTAATGGTACTAAGTTTCCATCCACCACTATTTATGCCTCCAGTGGAGTGCTATTGGAGAATTTACAAAAAGGAGCACAAAATCTATTTATTAAACTTGCCTAGATAGTCAGCAATACTGGACTGTTACACTGTACAGGTATACAGTGATTACATTAGTAACTAAGTAGTAGTAGTAGTAGTTGACAGAGCTGACCAACACGACAATGACAGAGGATTTGGTGTTAAAATGAAAAGCAAAATCAACTAACCAACAATACTTTGGATTTAAACTGTAACTTGATAACAGTAATGAGAGCCAAGGAGTTGGTTACATGACTGAGAACTTGGAGGCCTGTTGCCTGCAGTTCTTTGGTGATGCTGTTTGCTCCCATAAAAGAATGTTCTTGGTTACTAGAGAAGAGATCACTTTTGGATTTTAACTCAGTTGGTATCCAGGGTTGACACATGAACGAACATTTGTACAAAGCACCAATCTAACGAGGTGGTATCATTAGGACTCTCCTGCTCATGCTGCTTTGCTACAGTATAATTGGTCTAAAAGTGGTGCTAACACCACCTTTTACAGGCTGTCCTTTCAACTAGATATCTAACTTAAAACATTATGATTACAGTTTCATAGCACTACGTTCAAGCACTTTTCTGTGTTGTAGCAAAGTTATGATTTTCCATATTACATTAACGAAACCTTTTTTGTGAGTAAGTATTAGTTACCATTGGGAAACATTCAGAGTCAGATTTGTGAATTGAAACTTACCATAACTTTAAAAGAAGCCCGTTATGTGCGGTAACAGTAATATTGTCAGCTGATGTCATTTTTCCAGGTGTATTATCCAAAGCAGAGCTCTGGTTTCTGTTAGGAAAAGGCTGCTGAGTCTAAAGCAAGCAGTGGTCTCAGAGTGTTTGACACTTTTATGAAAGATTAGGTCACAGTATCCGGACTCGCTTGGACACATAGGAATGTATCATTATGAATGTGCCATATTGTAAACTCTGGTGATTTATTTTATGCAAGTAGCCAAGGGGGTAGTCATTTAACACAGTCCCTCTAATGTTGGTTGCCTGTTCTTGTCTCACAAGGGGTATGCTATTTTTGCCTGCAATAATTCAATTTCTTCTACACTATGCTAATAAATTTCAGTTTTGTTTTGTTATGTTTAAATATTTATGACCTACAGGACATAGAAAAAAGTTTTTGTTTCCAGTTACTTTGAATCTGAGTAGTTAGGCTGTAATTGCTGTTCAAGGCTCAGCAAGCATCAAAAATAAACTTTCGTAAATTATTTTAATAGGTTATGTGGTGGAAACTAATTTGTTGTCTAAGGAAAAATTAAAAACTCATGTTGGTCAAGCATGGATTTGGTTTATTTTCAGGTTAATTCCAATCAAATATAACCTAATACATGAAATGTGCAAAAGGTTTTTCATACTGTAGGGATATTTTTTTTGGCAAAAGATTGGCAGGGAGTAGATCTCTTGCATTGTATGATATTTGTATTTCAGATACATATCTATCATTTGTATATTAAATGTATATATTACATGCTATGAAATTGTTTTAATATCATATAACATAATTTAGTATATATAAAACAAATGTTCTAATAATAATAACAATAACTATAATACCAATAATAATAACAATAAAACAATAATAATAATCAATGTTATTATTATTGATACAAATTGGTGTAGCAGTAGTAGTAGTAGTATGTATTTATAACAATAATGAAACTATTCTGATTTTAGGCTCTTAATGAAATGCCCAAAAGCTGCCCTCTACTAATAATACTGTATTATAATTTTACAATTTTGACTATATCGTGTAAATTTGCAGCAAATAAATTTTCTTTCTCTGGGTATCAGTATAGGTACACATGATCTGTGGCCAAGCACTGTCTCCATTATGACATTCCAAAAGGCAGAAATGACACCCATCATGGACAAAATGTTTTTTATATTGTTGGGTTTTTTTTTTGTTTTGTTTTTTTTTTAAAGTAGCAGGAACAGTTCAGATGAAGAGTCATTAGCATTGAACTAAGTGAATCATTTTTTTTGCCATATAAAATGGGACCATCTGTCAGGACCCAGCCCTTGTTGGGTATCTTTGTAGCAACGGCTGTTTCATCAGTGTTCTTGAACATGATCCTCATTTTATTTCTTATCTTGCTCATCTGCCCTAAGGCTCTGTCTCTCACTTTTTACCCATCATCTCAATTTTTTGCCATCCTCTTCCTCCTCTCAGCTCCTCCCTTTCCCTGCCACCTCCCTGTGTCTGCTCTCACAGAGATCATGCATGAAAGCCTCAGCTATGCGTCTTGAATACCAACAAAACATCTACATTCTCTGAGAGCACTGGGGGAATTTCTCGATGTTTGAGGCATTTCCCGTGAGGGACATTACCAAAACAGTGGCTCAGCTATCCACATGCCACTGCATTACAAATAAAAGGCAAATATGGGTTACAACCTTGGTCCAGGTTGATGCCCTTGACCCCTTCTTCTCTGTTGTTTTTTTTTTTTTTCTGCTGTAACACAGGGCTGTTTCCCCGATTATGTCTCAGTGAAGCGGTCATGACTCCACTAAAGGAAGAAACAATCAATATCATTCCAGCTGCCAAAACTCTCATTATCCTTGGTGTGTGCAATACAGAGGTAGCCCCACTGCCTCCGAGAGCCATGCTGGACATAAAGATGAATAATGGCTGAGTACGCTACCATGGTAACCCCTCCACAGTTCCTCCCATCCTTTCTATTTGCCATTCCCTCATGCTTTATGTCTGCTCTGTGTACTCTGATGCAGCAGATGCAGCCTGGACTTAGCAGACTGAGACCCCTTTAGGAGAGCAAAGAAATGAATGGAATTTTACAAGACAGTTAACAACTGACATGTTTGCAGCCCTCTTCCCAATCCAGAAAAAACACGTTAATTAAGACCCCCTCTAATAGCTCACAAAGACAAAAAAATTTACTAGTTTGGCACTATGATAGCTAAGCATTTTTTAACCCTGTGCAAAACCAGAAAAACTGATATAATTTGATAAATGACCATTACAATATTCACATGTAAAACATTTTCTGTCTATTATTATGACACTTTGAGTTTCTACAACAGCCCTCATAGGAAGGCAAGTACAAATGTCATGGCAGTATCATGGAGTCATAGACGTTTGCTCACACACTGTTAGCTTTGTTGCTTTTCTTGGATTAGGCCAGCTAAAGACTTTGTCAATCCTAATGATTCATGCATGTGATGACTTCACATAATTCTCATAATATCTCAGCCTAGATCCAAAAGAGAGAAGCAGATGTTTAATCAGACAAATTTGAAAACATCTGTGTAGGTATGCTTAGCTCTTATACATAAAGCACAAATAGCCATGTTTCAAATATGGAAACTAATACAGCTTATATAGGTCTTGTTGAAGATAGCAAGAGCATTGATTTAATATTTGTTTTCTTTAATCGTCCTTAAAATCTTCACTGATGTCTGAGACAGGATTAATCTGCCAGAATGTTAAAGCTTGACGTGTATAAGATGGATAACAGAGTGAGAGAGAGCTTGTATGTGGGTTTGTGCGCTGCATATCATGCTGTTTCTTTGCCATGGTGATAATGCCTTTGGCAAGAGATGATTCATGCTTAGTGACTTCTGCAGACTCTCTGATGAGTACTGTGGTGCAGGCTTTAGTTTTCTGATGACTGAAATCTTTTTTCTTATCTTTCTTGTGTTGCAGTTGAAAGAGAAGTCGTGCAAAAGAGAACCTTCACCCGATGGATGAATCTACATTTAGAGAAGGTTTGTGGATGGCATCTTAAAACATGGTCTCTACACTCAGTTATTAAAGTATTGCTTGATGAACTTTCATTTAGCACCTGGGTGGAATGAGATAGTTTTTACTCTTACTATTACCACTCCACCCCAGAAACCAGGATGGCTGTATCTTCACCTCAGACTGTGTCATGAAGCTTAGATTACCTCACCATGTGCACTGTATGTGTTTTGCACTGCTGCTGACACTTGTGCTATACATAAACAACAGCTGCAGTTTCTGCATCTCACTCTCTAAATTATACATGTGGTTATCTGGAAGTGCCTGTGTGCAGCATTAAAGTTTCAATAGGTTGTAAAGTGTTAATCTGACTGAACAGTGGCAATTTTATGGCTTTAGTCCACCCAAGGTGTATTTTTTGCTTTCCACACCACCCAGCTAGCTGCTGCATGCTGTATGTAAACAATAGCTGGGTGGATGTGGGCCCCTTCCTCTGTAGCTGCTGGCACTAGGCCATACAGCAAAAATGCTTTAAGGTAACCAGTGAGAATCCTTTCAATGAATGGGACTAGAAATGATGAAGTAGAGAAGCCCAAAGAGGACACTCAGAGAAAACAAATGTCACTGTTAGATCACAAATAATCAAATCGTCAAACAAATGCTATTTTTAAAAAGAAGTAGATGAGTGAAAGAAAAAAAGCAGTATTTATTTGTTGTGTTGTTTTTTTCCACATTCATTGTATGCTAAAGGACAATGAGAAATAAACAAAAAAAGAACTCATCCTGTATATTGGTTAATATTAGTCAACTGTTGATTATCAGTATTTCTGTTTTTAAAGCACCCCTCCATGAGTAAAATAAGCAATAAAAAAAACCTGGCCTGAACATTTCCAGCTTGGAACTGCAGTGGACCAAATACAGTGTTGCAAACACAGATTTAGGCAGGCTGTGTGTTGGTGAACCATAAAGTTTATTCTTCTTGTGTTTCATCCATTGACCTTATCCAAACAAATCTGCAGTGTGCCAGATAATGTTAGCTAAACTTAGTGTGCAAAGTTACACAATCATTCATGTCAAATCCTGACAGGACGTTTTCCTTGGCCCGGGGTGTTGACAAAGAAAGTGACGGGAAATGTTACTCAAGATAGTTTGTCAGTAAAGCTGCTGAAGAGGTTTGCGTATGATCAGAAGAGTCGATGCTTCAGCTGAGCAGTGGGTGGAGCCAGAGGTTGGGACTTGGTAGATCCTTGTGTACTACATGAAGGCACAGGTGTAAAGTTAAAACTAAGTTATGAAATGCATGAGGGATTTTTTTAGTTGTTAAAAGGACTGGCTTAGAGAATAGAGTTCTGTCTAATGCATCAAAGCATGGTTGTTTCCTTCCTATACTCATACAGTCTTCTGGCACCTTGTCATGCTTCATGTCAAACACACACCTCTACATTGAAGACCACTCATATAAAATGACTGCACGCTGGCAAAGTGATGGTTGCACTGTTTGTACAGTACACCTGTACATTTAGACACCAAGAGCTCCACAAGAATTATTCATGCTGAGGTTCTGTGTTTCTGAAGAAACCCTGTAGTTTCACTCCTGAGATTGTGTTTTGTTTAATTTTTTTTTTTTTTTTATTCTGGTCTCAGTTGTCAACCAAGGGTGAGTCAGGATGAGCTGAGAGTCTGAGCGTCTGATTAAAGCTTTTGTTTTCTCTCACACAATAAGCCTGTCTTCTCTTACTCACTGTTTGGCCCTGCATCAAATCTCTGACCCACTAATGACAATTACACACTTGTCTTCTGTTATTCTGTCATCTTGGAAAGTTTAGTCATTTACCGCTACCCTCCTCTGCCCGCACCCTCACCCCCATCCTTACACACACAAGCACACACCCATACACACGCACACACACACACACACACACACACACACACACACACACACACACACACACACACACACACACACACACCCACACAC
>JAPZDV010000004.1:8688392-8717980 GCA_029814665.1 Acanthurus lineatus | reverse complement strand
GGACACTAATGCGATTAATCGCGATTAAAAATTTTAATCAACTGACAGCCCTAATATATATATATATATATATATATCTGGACCCCTCTTGAAACCATGGTGGCAGTTTTGCAAGGCAGTGCTTTGAGTTAAATGCTAACATTAGCATGCTACAAAAACACTGCTAACATGCTGTGTTCAGTAAACACAGCCTCCACCGTCTCGGTTTAGCATGATAGCATGCTTATATTTGCTAACTATCAATAGACACAAAATACCGCTGAGACTGATAGAAATGTCATCAGTTTTGCCTGTATTTGAAATAACCCAAAGAAATGAACAATTTGAAATTTGGACCTGATGGTGGCGCTCTAAGGAAAGTCAAAGGATCACCAAAGTTAACAGAGGGGGGACCTGAATGTCAGTGCCAAATGCTAAGGTGATCAAACCTACAGATTTCAAGACACCACACACACCACAAAACACACCACATGAGGGTGCTACAAGAAAAATCTAAGGGGAACCAAAGTATTGATGAATCGTGCCAGGACTTGAAGCCTGTTTGACATGATGGCTAAACAGTGTAATTACACATCATTTATGTAAAATTACATAATTATGCACAAAGGCCTGCAAACACTTTTTCCTCTAAGAATTAAATTATTTACATTACGTTTCATTTTAATTTTAATTTTTACATTTTTAAGCATTATTACCCTCACAAAATGTCTAGTTTCATATCAATTGAAAGCCCAGAAAAGGCAAAAGATTAACTCATTTTACCCCTTTTTTTCTGTACAAATTAGCAGAGACCTCAATTGGAAAGTAGCTCTGCCAGCAAAAGTCTCCAGTGCTCAGGTTCACATAGTGTGGAAGCTATGTCTTCTTGTCCATATTTTTATATTCAGAAGTCAAAGTATTTTGGCTAATATGCCAACCTTTTTAAAAATTAGCAGAGCCTGAACTCCAACATTGTATCAAGTTCAGCTATAAACATCAATGGGGTCTCCAAAGTCACTCTGATACATCCTCTGGGGATCACGAATGTTTGCACAAAGTTTCACAGCAATTCATCTGTTAGTTGTTGAGATATTTTACTTAAGGCAAAAATGGTGGAACAACACCCACCAGTTGTGCTGTTAGCACAGCTAAAAAGTTCCCTCATGTCGCTGAGAGCTTGCAAATACAGTCAAATTAAATGTGTCTTACAGACTGCTTTCATAGCCTAAAACCAATTTCAGACTCATAAATTTGAAATCAAAGGATAAATACATGAAGCAGAACACATCAAAGTCAATAAGCTGCATCTGTCTCAGGTTTTTGAGGGAAATCCTTTTATCTGTCCTCTTTTAGGAAAAGCTGGTGTTACTTCCACAGCTGAAAGTTAAAGGAAAAAAAACAGTAACCGACACTGGGAGAAATAAGCTGTCACATATTATCAAATATACACTGTTTATCAAGAGCAGATGTATTCAACACTTTTCTTAATTTTTGTGATTCCTGCTGAGCTCAAAGACAAGCAAAAACATGCACACCCTTGCCACATATCCATCTAAGGAGAAAGGGCTACTGTTATCTGACTGTTGTCTTCTGCAGTTAACTGAGATAATTGGGCTTTAAATCAGACACCAAAGGCACGCGAGTTTGGGTTTGATGTCAAAAGCTGCAGACCTATATCTCTCCTGTCACTGCAAGTTCATCTGTCAGCTTCCCTCATACCTACATGAGGAGTATATTTTTTGCATTCAAAAAGAGCTCTGGCCTGCTTGTGTGAACATCTACATCAGGTTTTTGGATGAGACCTAATTACCAGTGTTTCTCAGTATAGATAGGTAAAAGCCTTGGACAAAGAGGAAAGAGAAAATGAAAGAAGGAAAAATACAGAGAAAGTAGTGAGAGAAATATTAAAATATTTGGAAAGTTAAAGATTTATAATTTAAACACCATAAATCCTTGAAGTCTAATAATTGCATAAACTTAAATATAGCATTTGTTGTTAGTGTTGATAAAATACGTGTTACTGATAAATTCCCAAAACCTGAACTAAGAGGACTTGCAATCGCATTGGTTCTCCTGCACTCTGCCTTGCTGTCCCTCCAAAGAGTAAAAGGGTGGTGTCGACTCCGACTCTGACTCTAACACATTTTTCTCTTCCATCACAGGTGTAAAATCGATACCTCAACCAAAATACAGCTGCACAGTGCCTGCATTCCCACCTGTGACCCCCCTCCTTGGGCACACTAATCGATTGTCTTCAACAAAGGCTACCGCTCTTGAAACTGATTGAAGCGGGCAGAGAGTCTCTGAACGGCTTTGAGATCCACAGGTGGAATTAATCCAGGCAGTGGTGTGATAAGTAATAGTCTGACTTTTGCACCCCCCTTGAATTTTTGTCCACATTTTTTTCTTGTTTAGGAGCAAAAGATAATTACATTTCTTGGCATGAGTCTAAAGGAGAATTAAATGAAAGAACTACTGCCCTTTAAAATCCCCCATGTTCACAAATGTTCCGCATTATATCTGATAAACAAAGATTTTGCCTGAGAGAGACGACTGAGGACTATAATGTAAACATGATTTTATCTCAGCAACCTCCTTCACAGCCTCTCTACTGGTGCTAAGGATTAAATGCGAAGCTACAAAACTTAGGGTGACATTTTCCTGTGAGAATATTTGTGTAAAGGATACTGACATGAAAGGTTTAGTGCTTTAATGAGAAAGAGTGTGTGTATTATGAAGAGAACGCATAGGACTTCTCATACATTATTATGCAGGGTTGCATTTACAGTACACATTTACGCACAGGCCATACTGGTTTTGCATTGTGTGAATGTTGCTCTTTTAAATGTCACGACAGTGCAGGCAAAAGTCCTAAAGTCACTGTTAGAGACATAACAGACCAGCTGGTGGTTACAGCTGCAAAAGTCAGTGTGTTGTTATTGATATTTTACCCTCTCCCATTTTTCATTTTTGAAAAGTTTTTTTTTCCGTTATCAGTAAAAAACGTTGCTAAAAAAGAACTGCCTTGAAAGAAGCATCTAACAGTGAAACGTCAGTGTGCAGATATTGCACAATTGCCTGTATTTCTGTCTCCCACACAAATGTAAAATAAGAGTTAGACTTTTGTACAGCTTGCTACCTAATTTTCAAGTCTCGGTTGAGGTGCATAATATAGTATAACCACAGTTAGTTTGTCTTTAACCTCAAATGTGATTTGGCAGGAGTGTTCATGTCAGAATAAACTGAAAAATTTTAGGTTCCACAAATGGGTTGTTTTTTTAACCAGATGCAATACAGAATTTGAATAATCCAAAACCATTTATAACCACAGTGAAGTTATTGTTGATTATATTCAACACCAGCTTCAAAATAAATAGATGCTTGATGTCTTTTCTAAGATGAAAAAAAAAATCACTCCACAGAGCGGTGCAGAGTCTAACAAAAGAGGAGATGACACAAGTGGTCAAGAGGAAATATGATAAAAGAATATTTTTGGAACTGCAGATATGAACCAAAAACAGCTGATAAGACCAAAAGAATGTTTTTGCAAATATTGCAGCTGATAAAAGACTCTGTGCAGGCTACAGATTTCAGATACTCTATGAAAAAGGCTCACATTCTCAGAAACACTTAAAATATAATTTAACAATTAATAAGTTCTGCAAACTGTAGCTGTAGGATTCAATTTTACTGGTTGGTTTCAGTGACACTGATTTAAGACATTGTCACTGAGGCTGCAAAGGTGATTTTATATTTTAGATACTTGAAGTCAAAGATACTTAAAATATATTATTTTAAGTAAAACCCTTTGAGAATAGAATCATGCTCCAAACTTTAGTCACTGCATAATGTGTCTATGTAACATTAACGCATGCTGGTTGTATGTGTGTTTGTGTGTGTGTGTATGCGAGGAAAGAGATGAAAGGAGACACTGAGAGTCAGAGAAAGACAAAAGGACTGAGTGAGAGTAAATGAGATAGCTCTTAATTACCGCCTGCGTTTCTGTATGATGTCAATAGGCCTGTTGACAGCGCACGGCGATCCCCATATGTTCCCACTCCTCACAGTGATACTCCGCTCCACAGAGTAACAGAACCCACAGTTCGTCGGCACACTCATCTTTTTTAGTCTACTCTCTTTTTTTAACTCGTCCTCACCCTCCTCTTCTCGGACGCTCCGCTGCTCTCCCTTTCTTGGTTCTCCTCAGCTTGTGGCTGCTGTCATCCCTGTAAAACCCGGCCCGCTTCCTCGTCTGTCTGTCGGGTTGTCCGGCTCTCCACGGCTTCCTAGGAGTTCTCATTACCTCTGGCAGGAGTGGACACCAGCTCTAGGACCGGTGGCTCCAGTGTGGAGCAATGATGCAATCCATGCTACTGTATGCTGGTGAAATCTGCGGTTCTGTAGATGATCTGAATAAAAGTGAAGTGTGTTTCTTCCTGAGCACCTGAGCTCCTCGTGCACACTCCCTGCTGGCTGTCTCTCTGCCTTGCAGGCTGTAGAAAAACCTTTTCATCACTCTCAGCGGAGGTCCATTAATCAGTGCCCCATGTGGATCTTGTCTTGCTCCAGGTCTAAATGTGGCACAACACCACTGCCCTCTTCCCTCTCTCCCTTTCTGTCTGCCTTCTCTAACCCCCCCTCCCTCTCTCTCTTTTGCTCGTCTTCTGTTTCTCTCTCAGCTTCCTCCAATCCCCTATGGCTGCTACACCTTTAATCACAGAGCAAACAGAGACCTTTCCTTTCCCTGGGCAAACTTGCTCTCCTGCTCCAGTCTGTCACAGTAGCCCCGTGCTGTATGTATGTGCGTGTGTGCATGGGTGCGTGTGTGTTTGTGTGTGTGTGTGAGTTTATAGTCCTAGCGCCTCACAGAATGTGCACAGATCTGTATGAGGTGTGTGTGTGTGTGTGTGTGTGTGTGTGTGCATGTAGGCTAGCAACCAAGGGTGTGTGTCAGTGAGAAAGGGTGTATGTGTGGTGTCTGTGTAGGCATGTGACTGTGTGTGTCTGTGTGTGTGTGTGTGCATTGCACACAGGGGGAACAAGTTTTAGAGTGAGGTCAGAGCTGAGAAAGGGGGCGGGATCAGAGCCAGCATGGTTCCTGCCTTCCCCAAATGTTTTAACCGTTTTAACCCCTTCCTACTCTCTCACACACACTCTCCGACACACAAACACTGAAGCCTAGTACATCGCAGGACAGCCCTCTCCCTTCGGCCACAGCACCATTATCCTTTCCAGATGGAGTGAGTATTTGTGTGTGTGCGTGTTCGTGTGTGTGTGTGTGGCAGGTATGTCTTGTCTATGTTAGGTAAAGAGATTGATGACAGGATGAGTATGATAGGGTATTATAGTAAGTAGCTCTTGGGATACAACTTGCTGAGAACGAAGAACATGCACAAACAAACACACACGCTCACTTGTATACACTATGTACTCACACACAAGCTTAGGCCCTTGCATGCAAGGTCACCCATGTCCAGGGGCAGTGTATTTTTGAAGACTAGAAATGTGAAATGTAAATATGAAACCTTAGCTGGTCGACCTTCTTAAGGCTTCATATGAAAACTTAAACCGGAAATATTTGACAAGAGATCAGTAAAATGAGACCGAGGCCATGAATCCACAGGCTACTTCCCAGAGACAGATTAAGGCTATCTTTGGATTTTTAGACCAGAGAGGAAAGGTTTGTAAAATGTCATGGTGATGAACTTTGTGTGTGAGAAAATTTTAATTACTGAGGAGAGTGTGATCAGGTTTTCTGACAGCTAGCAGTTGATTAGCTACTCTCAAGTCCTAATAATCATTTGTGTGTATTCATGATACAGCACCAGGTATAAAATACCAAGTTAAGGGGGTTTGGTTTGCATGGGACTTTAATAAGAGGAGCACTCTGCATTTGAAGAGCTTGTTGCATGGTGTCCTTCTTTAGTCCTTATCAAACAAAATACAAGCAAAAAGGGGTATGAGCAGGATCAAATCTTTTGTTTATCTGCTGTAAAGTAAACTACAATTTTCGTATGCCTGGTAACTTTAAAAAAAAGGAGTTACGAGCACAAACCTCAAATATATGATACTTTGTAGTATTAAGGGGCAGCTGTGTGGAAGCTGGTCCTGAGTGTTGTTAAGGCCAATGTTGGTGACTATCCTGCGTACTTATTGTATCTTTATATACTCCAGCAACCCCAAACATGAATGTTACAGTAGACAATGCTACATTTGCTTAACACAAGTCCTCATTCTAAAAGCCTTTTCTTTTGTTACTTGCAAAATATAAATATGCTGTCTGAAAATACAATTTAAGTACAAAAAAAGCAACCAAACAACGTTACAGTAAAATAAAATAAAAAGGTTGATTTTACATTTTATTTATTGCAAGAGAAACAAATGCTTAATTGCGCCACACTGCAACAAAAGAACAATGCTGTTTAATTTCATGCCCACATGGATCATCAGCTGTTGCATTCAAATGTTTTGACTTAGTGTTCATGGAGCTTCAGCCTTAGTCTTAAATCTTTTAGCTTGCATGTCTTGATGCAACCATCAAACTTATGTTACGAGATTCTAAAACAAGACTTCATTTTAAATAAGTCAGTCTATTACGGGGTTCAAAGAGTAAACATTTAGGCCCATATGCAAACAAAACCATTCACCATCTAGTGGCTGAAAAATGAACTGCATTTTTTTCACAGTTTGTTACCCCCCCTCTACACCTGGTACCTGAAAAGATAACTCCATTCACTATGTAATGTAGAAGAAAATAAACCTAATCAGTCTCTGGGGAGAGGAGTAGGACAGTCTCTGAGACAGAGAGTGTAGAGATGTATAAAGGTCATGTATGGGCCAGCCTTAGCTGACTTGACCTTTACCTTACTAACTCCACCATCTATGCTGGGAAAAGTCTTGACTATGATGTCTATAAGGACTGTGTTCTTTTTTTTCTATCCCTTCACCTCTGCAGGGAAGGATGATACTGTCTCCTTCAGTGCTATGAAAAGGTGCTGGTGAGACTTTGTATTTGCTTTTGCTGCTTGCCACGGAGATCCTTCTCATTAGATCAAGCTTAGGGAGGGGGGTGCACTGATGCTATACATGAGAAGTGTTCCTGGTGTTAGTGTAAGTGGAGAGTTTGGATTGTGGAAACCTCCATCATAAATATGGTGAAGACTTTGTTGCTCTGCTGTGATGGTCCAAACTTCAAGGATGTGCCTTTAAAGTCCATTAGTGGCTAACAACTTTCTCTAAGATGTAATGGGTGAAGTGAGTTGAAGATTCATCTATATCTATTGTGACTGAGATATCCATGCTCATTGATTCTAATTTCAGCTCTCTGCAGGTCCCCCATTGGCATTACAATCAGACCTTATATGTTTGGCTGGTCTTTTGATAGAAAAGAACAGAGCATTCATGAAAATCAGTCGACTTAATACAACAGACTCATACATGTGTAAAGTATTGCTATGTTTTGCTGATTTTTAGTCCTCCCCTAGTCACATGTTCCATGATCATCCATGGTCCAAAGACTTTCAAACCTACAAAGGTTAAAACCTACAAAGGTTTGAAAGTTGGGACAGTACTAAGGTGGTCAACAGATTGATCAGACATCTTCTGTGTCTCTTAACTCTTTCTGTCCTTTAGTCTTGAGGCAACCTCTGTGATAGGATGTCCCTGATGCTGAACCTACACATCATGATGCTGGAAGAGTAGACTTGTGATGGAACTATATCCAGGGAGAACTGGAGGAATGATTTCATCTCTGCCTACATTGACATGAGACAGCCATCCTCCAATCCTGAGAAGGCCAGAGATATTAATGTCAGGGCACAGGCTGTAAAGGGAGGTTTGCTTAGGAATTACAGTTCCATCTTTGATGAACCCTTGCAGGTGCTACCTTGCTAGAAGGCATGGGTAATATGCACAAAAAACTGCAATTGCATAAGCCTGAGAACCTCTCGAAGCACTTGTGGTCAAATCTACCACCAGTGTCAATGGTGGCAAGGCACGTAATTTATGGGTGGATATCAAAATCAGAACTTTGTCAACCAAGTAGATGAAAGTATGTGTGAAACACATACAGCTTATTTCAACAGGAGAGTCAATCAAGACGACCAGAGGGTGTTATGTTGCTACCTTGAAATGAAAATCTCTTCTCTGTCCCCCTCTGTCTACAATGAAAAACTTACTGTTTCAAAAATTACTATGAATTTTAGGATTGTCCTCCAAAAGCTGTTGGTTTAAATCATCACTCAAAAAAAACTGCAAGTCCACTAGCATTTTATCAGTCAAATCAAATTTTACAAAGGCATCTCTGAATGAGCACAAACTGTGATGTAATGTAAGTTATCCGTAAAGTCCTACGTCAATATTCATCAGAGTTCATGGGTCACATGGGATGTGCGCCCAAGCATGGAGAACTTGTTTAAGTTAGCCTTTCCAACTGCAAAATACTGTCCAGTTATGTTACGTAAAATGAACTGTTGTCAGCAGTTGTCAGAGATATTAAAAAGACTCAGCATGACACAAACCATAAAACTATCTGTGATGGAAATGGACGGCAGGGTAGTAGAAAAAGAGTGTGACACTGAACAGCGTCATGACAAGACAGTGTGACTCCAGTTATTTGTTATTTGCACCTACGCACCCTGTTCTGGTGATAAATGTTTAGCTACTAATGTTTAACTACTGAACCAGACAGTTACTGCCGTTCAGTCTGATTGACTCGCTGGGTGACAGTGCAGGCAGCAGCCTGGCTGTAAGGACACTCTGTGGAGCGTCAGAATAATTATAACTGAGCTGTGAGCAGGATGCACACTTTTACCTCCCTGACTCTGATGTTTCTCATAACAGTTGACAAGAAAGACATTTAAATGTAAGTCTTGTAGATGAAACATAAGACACAAGTAGATTGATATAGTTTAGAGTTACTGTGGTGCTGAACTAAAAAACAAAGAAACAAACAGTTGAACCTACGTACTTGAAAGCCAAATCCGGGTCTACGAAAAAAAACTCTGAGTCGGGTACATGCCTAATGAATTTGGAGCAGCTTGGCAGATGAAGCAGAGCTTGCGAACAGTCGTTTGCTGTCTGGCTAGCTCCTACAC
Organism: Acanthurus lineatus; assembly: GCA_029814665.1. Taxonomy (NCBI): domain Eukaryota; kingdom Metazoa; phylum Chordata; class Actinopteri; order Acanthuriformes; family Acanthuridae; genus Acanthurus; species Acanthurus lineatus. Next base: position 8,708,906 of record JAPZDV010000004.1, on the reverse strand, counting down.
ACAAAAAAACATCTCCATAAATGGACGTGCACTTCAAGCTACATTCAGCAGTGTGACATGGTTCAATTAAATTAGCAAATCAATCAATAGCATTACGTCATATGTATGGGATTCACAAATGTTAGGCAGAGAGACAACAATAGGTGAGAATGAAAGAAGAAAAAGCAAAAAAATATGACGTGCAATAAACCGACAAGAGGTATCTTTAACATGAACCAGGCATTTTCTACAGGCCAAAGCATTTAATATGCATCACAGGACCACTGCTGCATTACCTACAGTATGTATGTGAAAAAGTTGGCTCAGATATCTTCTCATATGGCTTTTGTATTTACATTGGTTGCAACGTACAGCACAAACAGCTTATAATTGTGGTATCTGTTCTCTAAAAGTATTTAATATAATTCTTAATTTCAATACAAAAAGGTTCTGTCTGTGGAACTTCAAAAAAAATGCAATATAAGAAATTCAGAAGAGGTGCACACACAAAAAAAGCCAATTGAAACCACAAACCAGACAAACCTATTATGCTGCGGTGTATTATGGCTTTAATGAGGTCTGAAAACAGTTTATAAATCCAAGCACACAACTACAATGAATAAATGGTAGCTATTTGAGTTTAGCGGGTTAGAAGGAACAGAATCACAATCACGGCCTCATGGGTTTGTAAGGATCCCTACAAGTCAAACCTTGTATTTTAGATGCTTTTAGTCTCTCGATATGTCTCTATATTGCCTGGCCCTGCATTCACACTAAGGCCTATCTTTTTTAAGGACACACTGCACAGACATTAACATTTTATCTGACTTTGGACTTGTAAAATCAAAGAATTTATCATCAGTGTGCTGATCCAAACCGGATAAGGGGATGTTGAGAGCTTGTACTTTTGACACATTTTAATGACAGGAAAATTGTTTCCATGTGCAGTTAGAAGGATAAAGTGCTTAAACAACACGGTTCAAGAGTCTTATCCTTGTTATTTAGAGTGGACATGCACACACACTTACCCACACATTCACATACACACATACACGCACACACACACACCCATCGGTTGGCAGCATACCAGAGGACTTTGCAGTGTTCAATGTATCTGCGTCACTTTGGTGGAATAGACTGGAAGTTTGAGGAAAGGCAGACATGAAATGTTTAGCTCTGCTCAGTATCTTCCCATCTTGTCTTTCGACAGCTGAGGCGAAGTGGCGAGGTAATCTCCAAAACTCATAAAATAGCAGGGCATCATAAATTTCTGGCTGACCTCTGAGCTGTGGGTTTAATAGTCCATTATATGCAAAGGGGCCTCATGACATCATGGTGAGCATTCCTGGATAACGAGCTGTTTTGAAGTCAGCGAGGAGCGCTTTGTGTCAGAGTTGTTGCCTGTCAATGGACAAACTATCTGCTTGTGGTTTGTTTGCAAAGCTAGCTGACACTGATTAATTTCCAGTGTCATATTGTTCACTCAGAACCAATTATGTTTGACTGAAAGAAAATGCAAAATAAAAAAAATAAATATGGATAGTAAAAGCAAAATATGGAGAGACTGAAGACTGGCATTCTCCAGTGCGAAAAACACTAGTTACCTTTATTTTTAATTTTAAAATTTTTTTGAGGCACCTTTTGAAAAAAATTAGAGAATTAGCTCGGCTAATGAAGGTTAGTGAACAATGAAGACTCACTTTGTGTTGCCTCTTTGTCTGAAATTAATGTAGTTTAACAGTGTGATAATTATGCCATGGTTCATAGTCTCCTCATTTTTTTTAAGATATTCTTTTGTTTGATAAAAAAATAGGTTTTTAGATAAGATACATATCTAAGTTTAGTGTTTTTGTTTAACTAAACGTGGTTGAAAAAAGACCTGAGTTGTGATTTTGCCACATACTTATTTATACAGAGTAACAACTAGATTTAAGATTTGCCAAAACAGCTAATTGCAAAATCCTTTTTCAAAAAATGCAAACAAGAAATGAATTTTGTAACAGTGAAATGTACATAAAAAAATTAATAGCTTATTTAAATATTTGTCTAACACCAGATGCACTGAATAAAAATAGAGTTTTTCTGTGAGTCATAGCCTTTGATCGATTAACTAATCGTCTCCTCAAACTTCACTGAATTTTTTATCCTTTTTTATTTTTCTTACAGGACTGTATGTTTTTTAATTACTAAATCAAAGCTGGTTCATGCTTAACTGACTTCATTTATCCAATGTCAAATCTCCATCAGGGACTAAAAAATTTTAAACTTAGTGTGACACTGATAATGTGAACGGCTACAGTCAGGTCAATTTAAATAAAATAAGCTGTTAAGGGCTCATTTGTGTAGGTCTGGAAAGCATCAAAGTGCAAAGGAGAGTGTGACTGACAGTGAAATAATAAAAAAGAAGTGAACATTAAGGCAGGTCTAAGGAGGCTATATTAGAGGAAGTAACAATTAAACAAAGTCAAAGTTTTCTCTAAAAAACAGAAGAGCATTACAGATTTTACACCTGCTTCTTCTGGATTTTTTTACGTTGAAGTGGATCAAATAAATTTATGGTCAAAAACAAATATTGCATTAAGGCAAACATGCATTTCTTTGTAGTGTTTTCTTCTTTCCTGCTAGCATGAAATGACTGTGCCTAAACTGCATAACAAATATAAACTAATAATACTTGAGTTGCTAGTGTTAGAAAAAGCATAGCAAAGCTAAACTAAATCATTCTGAAAAAGTTGCATCCCAGCATCATTAAATGAAAATATATTGTGCAGTTTTACACACACAAACACACACACATTCCTAAATTAAGAATGTTGCTATCTTTGGAAACTCTCAGATGTCCACAGAAATTTGAAATAATTTTCTGAAGATGTGATTTACTCTTAGCTGTGCAATTTGAGTTTACAGGGGTAGCCTGTGCTTAGTACTTTCAAGTTCAAGAGGTTAAAAAAGAGTGAGGAAAACAAACACGCCAGCACACTAACACAGGCATGCACATAAATAACTGTATATGTTGCTCTTTTTATCCTATTCTTCTCCATGTATATGTACAGGCTTGCAGTGTGTTTCATCTTCGCAAAAGAGGCTGCATGGCTCAGAGTTTCTCTGTTTATTACTAATTAAAGATGATTACCGCAGAGGGGGAGAAAAGAAAACAAGCTAAAACACATTTCATCTGTGTATAAATGCCTTCTGTAACACTATGTACGTAACAAAGCAGCAGCACCAGGTGTGAGCGTGTGGCTCTCGCAAGCAGCCTATATTTATCTGCGTCTCAGTGATGTCAAAAGTCATGTTACAGCATGTACCGTAGTAAAGGCTATCAGTGTGTCGCCTCATGATTCATTAGGCCGCCATCTGCTAGCATGACGGCCAAGTTCGGGGCCCGTCTGATTTGGGGATTGGGTGGATGACAGACTTGTACGCACACATGCAAAACACACTCACAGTCACATAGACATATGCACAGCCAGAAAAGGCCATGATATACGCACATAGGAACACACTAATGCATACACATGAACAAGGACATGGACACACACTCACAGTCATGCATTAAATGCACCATCAGAGAGTTTGTGTGCACACTCAAATGGCAGGTGGCCACTCCTTCAGCAGGACATATTTGTAGGAAAATCAAGGGCCATGAAATTTTCAGGAACAGTCAGCACCTTAACATTTTATCCCTAAAATAATGCAACTTCGTCTATAGGCTCTGAGTCACCGTGTGAGCATGTTTTATTTGTGCATAAACAGGGGGTTTAAGTAAGGTGTACATTGTACATCAGGTCCTAGAGATTGTAAAAAAATTTCTAGTTTTCAGGACTTGAAAATTAAAACACTGATATTTTTGATATTATGTGACAATAAAAATTATCACTGAGGTTGCCTGCATCCAAAGGCATTTAATGCGAAACAGAGGACAAAATCAACTCACAAAGTTAATTCATAAAGCATCAAAGCAGATACAAATTCTGCAAACACTATTAAAATTACTAATAAAATGTAATATAAAAAAAGTTATTTTGAAGGCAAGTGTTTATTTGTCTCATAAACATTAACATTACTTTGAAGGGATTATTTCAGGGTGTTACCAGAATTAACTTAATACTATATTTCTGACACACACCTCTTTGATTTGTGTACTGGTGTTGCATCAAGTGGCTGATGTGCAAACTACTCAGATTAAATGTTAGGACCCAGTAAAGCGGCGGTATTGTGTGTCAGATCCAGTTAATTTCATTTATATGGCCAAGACTCACAAAACTGTCTAAGAGGGCTTTCTTCTCTATTCTGACAGTATTTAATTAATATAGTAAAAGAAAAAACTGGTGAGTATACACGATATTTTATAGTGTAAAAGTATCGCTCTAAAGCTGCTGTACATTTAAAGATACTTAATTTGGTCAAATATCAAAATATTGTTTATCCACATAAATGTTCAGTTTGACATCTTGATTAAATTACTTAAATCTCATCTCTTTTCATCACATTGTATTACAGCCCTCCACAGAGCTGTAACAGTCTAATTAGTGACAGATAATCTCTTTCCAGCATTCTAAAAATAGAATTATAACTCACAAAACCACCTGATTGTTTTTTTTTAATATATATACCTAGGAACTGCTAAGACTGCAGGAGGTCTGTGCGCTCCAACGCTCTCTGAGCATAACTTAGTCGGTTTCTCCCTCTAGTGGTAACAGTGAATAGTCATGTTGATGCTGCTGCTTTATAAAGTTTATACCCGGCATAGGCGTCTGATACAAATGAGAGAATATGCTTTGTTGAATGGATTTATTCATTCAGGCCTAACAGAATAACACATTGGCAAGCATTGAGCATTTTCAAATCAAATTATTTCTCATAATTTGGTGTCTGATGTTACATTCCTCATTCTTCTGAGTCAAATTGCTTAAGCAGCAGAACATCAACTGCTATGAAAAAACATTTCATGCGATATTTTCCTTTTCAGTCTTATTGTTCTTACACTCTTCATAGTTTTCTCAGTCTCTCTGAACTTTTTGATAAAGGGGATAAAGCCTGTGTGAGTGTGTGAGAGAGAGAGAAAAAGAGGTGAAGTTGTTAGTTTTGAATTTCAGCAGTGTTTGTGTTGCTCCCTGCTGCTGCTGCTGCTGCTGCTGCTGCCGCCGCTGCCGGCCTCAGAAATCAATGAGGCTCTGGAGGCGATTGGGGAAATCAGTCATGCTGAAACTATGGAGTACAGCAGTGACGCACACAGCAGCCAGCCTGCCACAGCCACACAGGCTCTATTGACTAATCTGGGTGTGTGTTTGAGAGGGGGGGCACTGGCAGCTATATTGGGACCTCTGACATTGACACTGTTGCCCTTTGGTTGGATTGCCTCACTTGACACTTTTTTTTGCTTTCCTCATTATTCTTTCAGCCACAATCTTTGTCTGTCTCTCTTCTGCTTTTGACCACTTCAGAAATATTTTTTAACTCTCCGTCTCTCTCCAGTGTCTCTCAGTCTTACCCTCCTCCTTGTCATTATCTCTGCGCTAAAAGCCCTGCTATCTCAACCCAAGTCCCCTCTATCACTTCTTCCCCGCCCTCTTGTCTGTGCCTCCACTTGCTTCAACCAAATTATCTCCTCTTCCCACTTGGACAGCTGTTGCGTTCATCTCTTTCGCTCTCTCCTCCTTCCTGTCTCTTCCCATCATTCTCTGCTTTCAATACATAGCATCTTCCCAAATGGTTACAAGCTGTGTGTGGACGAAACACTAACTATCTTCTCAAGATACAGAATCAGGGCTCTCCAGCCTTGATGCAGTGACACGGTGTTGTTTAAATGTACCACACTGCCAGGGAAGCCATAAAAAGCATTGTTTGGAAGGTTAGTAGTAGTGTGTAAGTGTGTGAGTGTGTGAGAGTGTGTGGGGTAGTCAGAGGATGAATAGTGTCTTGGTACTGTCAGTACAAGCGAGGATGAGAGCTGTCTCTATTGTGATGGGCACACATGGATTACAAGGGACTGCTTTGTCTCACAGAGTGTGTGTTTGTGTGTGTTTCATAAGGATAGAGAAAACGATTATAATTTGCGAGGAAATATAACCGCCTTAACTTATTTATGAATTCTGCCTGCTGAAAAGCACACACATCTCTGTATCATAAATACATTTTTGTCTCTGCTAGCAGGACATAAAAAAGCAAGTTTTGACTCTTGCTTTGAACTAAGTGACTCCACTTATCTGCTGTTTTTCTATTTTTTTCTTTCTTTTCTTTTTTTTTTTTTTAGTCAGGAAGCTCAATGTACAAATCAGGTAAAGAGAACAGAGGCTTGTTCTGTTCCCTTTTGCGCTTCTATGTCTCTGGCTGTGGTCTAAAATCTCCTGCTTTGATCTCCTCATATGATCCAAACAGGCTCACGGCTGGAGGAGTTCGGATGACACTCGCGAGGCACATGCCTTATGGCCAGAGTTCAGAAAAGTTTGCCACACTGCACAAAAACACCCCTCTCACAACAGCTTTGAAATGTTTTTTTTTTTTTTGGAGGGGGGGGGTCCTTCTCCCAGTGCAAGGAAGAAGACAGTAATTCTTTATGAATATGTGCAGCTTTTGAAGCTTATTTTATTGATGCATCTATGATCGTGAGCCACCTTTGACGATGCATTAGGCCTCCAGATTTAAGTGTGTGTATATTCATATGCTCTGTTTGCCTTTGTGTGTGTGCCCTTGTATTTCTTGTATTTAATCTCCTCCTTTAGTTTCTGTAAACCTACGAAAAGAGGTATCCTGCAGTGATCTTATGACAGTCAAAGATTTCATGTTTTCCTGAATCTAGCCTAGTAATCACAGTTGTATCAACTTACAGCTACAATTCAGTCAGTCTCATCAGTGTGAATACAAGGAAAGCATATTATCATGATTTATCTCTTGGAAGTAAGTCAGTTTGACACACTATTTCATTCCTCTGTTTTGTTTCCTAGAAGACAAGACAGAAAACAGACATTAAATCTGCTCAATCTACCGCTTTCATGGACAGTTTTCCACAGTGCGCCAATATTTCCGCAGTCCTCTTATGAAACCTAAAAGTCAGGGGACTACATGACAGTCGTGCCGTGCCTGACACGGACGCCTCGGCTCGGCTTGGCTTGGGTCCATGGACCATCAGTGGACAGAGCCATCGATCCACTGTGTCACCCTGAGGCCTGCAATGCCAACCACAGCACCCAGGACACCAACAGCAATACCCACCAGCTTCGCCACAGCACACATAAGACTTTTGTGTCTTGTTTGAATTCATCCGCAGCAATAAACTAGATGCCGGTGCAATAACACAACATCAACAAAGCAAACAAAGCTAGTGCTTCAATTTAGAGCGCAAAAAGATTATTTTCCATGTCAATTAGTTTTCTATTTTAAATAAAATTTTGTATTTTCTGTATTCTGCATGTTTTTCTCAGACTGGGGTTTAAACATCATGACTTCACAACTAAATTAAAACACATCAAACTATCTGTTGCACACCAATATAATGCAATACTACTGTACAAACTTTGACAGAGCAGTAGTGTCAAATAATTCCGCATCAGCCGATCATATTTCTTGTACTGTAAAGACAATGACAGACAGTACTTGCCAGACACAGAAACAAGTGAAACTTGCTTTCCAAAACTTCCTGAACATCTGCAAACACGTATTTTGTCGCCTTCACTGTGATCACAAACTCTGAATGCATAACAGGATACGTACCCGATGCACGAGTGCCTGCGGGTGGAGAAGTTGCCGTGCATCTTCCTTGAAAAGCGAGAGTCTTTGTTCATCATTTTTTCAGGCAGGTTCAAAAAAAGAGCTGGGCTCAGTTCAGAGAGGCATTAATTTAAAGTAGCAGCTTTGAGAGGTGAGGGATAAATAAAGTGAACTTTTGTGGCGCAACCAAAACCTCCATGCTGCCTTGAATGGGAAAAGAAAGCTGTCAAAAATGTTCTCTGCGGTCAAAAGTTACAGGGGTTAGGTCCTTATGACAAGATGGTGTGAAAAAAAAAGAACAGGTCCAAGGGCAAAAAATGGGAAATGATACCAGAATGCAAAGCAGCCAAGCACAAGAGTGTCATCAGCTGCACCTGGTTAAGAGGAAGAATGAAAGTACACAGAAAGAGTCAGGCCTGCTGAGCCCTCCTGTGCGGTTAGGAAATATAACTTATTAGCTAGAAGCGATTCACTTCCAGGTCAGTGCAGAATCAACGGATCAAAGAGCATCAAGCTGCAATTTGCAGTTCAGCTTTCGGTCCCGCCTTTAAGGATATGTCCATTTGCTTTTGTGGAAAAGGAAGAATCAGAAAGGTTCAGCTCAGTGTATGCATGTATGTGTGTGAGCGTGTGTATGTGTGTGTGTGAACAGCCTAAAAAGGCAAAGAGTCTTGTCTGTAAAAGACCAATCAGAGAGTGAGTTAGCATATCATCTCAGTGACTGTCAAAGTATGGGGCCGAATCAAATCAAATGAAATTGAGGATGAAGTCAGCTGTCGGTACTCATCTGGGACTACTTCCTCACTCGTTCTCGTTTCTGCTCACCACAGATGTGCCAAGATAAACGCTTCTCTCTCTCTCTCTCTCTCTCTCGTGAGTGTGTGTGTGTGTGTGTTTTTTTCTCTCCTCGTACTCCTAAATAGGAAACAGCAAGCTTGAATTCTTCCAAATGAGCTGCAAGCCGACAAAAACAAACTCCTCAACAGTGGGCCCCTGGTATTTTCTGTCTTTAAAAAATTGGGTCCATTTAAACGCAGGGTTGCCTCTGTGATGATCCACCACCAACAGACTGAGCTGAGTTATTCTTAGTGGGGAAAAAAGTGAGTTGGAAAGAGTGATATAATCCCATCAGATGCTCCCTGGAGTCAGCCGTCCCATGTAGTCCCTGTCAGTGGGCTATAACAGACTTCTGCTCTGTCTTCTCTTGTCTCCTGAGAGTGGTGGGACCAAACTCAAGCTTAAAACAACAAACAACAACACTATCTCCCCTGACAGTGAGAAAGAGAGAGAGATATTGAGGAGGGAGAGGGAAGGGGTGGGGTGCTGGGTGTTTGAGAGAAAGAGAGAGAGAGAGAGAGAGAGAGAGAGAGAGAGAGAGAGAGCAAAGTAAAGAATGACAGTCAGAGATGGACCAATGTGAACACTTCTAAGGTTACACAAGAACAAGCAGAGGTGAGACAAAGCAAGATAAAAAGGTACTAATCAATACTGTTTTAAGTACAAAGTTTTGCAAGAAATGTTTCTCTATGAGAGTGTGTTCATTCTCTCACTCTTCATGTAAACCAGTCTGCCTTCATGCCAGCAGCGACAACAGTACACTGGCCGATCAATACTTCAATACTCTGTGTGTGTGTGTGTCTGTGTGTGTGTGTGTGTGTGTGTGTGTGTGTGTGTGTGTGTACGCTTTTTTTTAAAGTTTCCTTTTTAATATTGAGTTCTTCTCTCATGTCACAATATAGTCCATTTGATTTTCACAATATCTACATCTCATTTTTTCATTATGCAAGGAAGGAGCTGACAGGAAGTGATGGTTATGACGCATCTGAGGTTTTATTTACTGTTCATGATTAGCATCATCTCTTTACATCTGTAACATTATAAAATGAGGTCGCAGCAAGCCTACACAAAGACCTTGTAAACTTCAGAAGGTGGACTGATAGATGGAGGGTCCCCTTCAAGCCCAGAAAGTGTAAGGAAATGATCCTGTCCAAAATGAGAGATCCCAATTGTTGTCATCTCTTCTCATGAAACACTAAAATTAAGCTCATAAACACAAAGTTCCAGTGGACCAGCCATCTGTCATAAACTGCAAACATGCAGCTGCAAAAGTACATATGAATGCAACAGCAGTCTCCTACTCCCTGCTACTGACACATTCTAGGTAAACATAACATCCTCATTTTGAAAAATCTGTAGCCATACACTAACAACAGATCATTTAAACAACGGATCCAGAAAGTGTGCTCCAATAGGGAGCTGTATAATTTCTGACAGGTTGGCTCCTTCAGCCAGTCTGTTTTTCCTTAGCAACTCGGGAACACCTCACCAACGAAAATAAGAGGCTGAGCCACCTACTCCTCTTGTTAAACGGTCAGTGCTGCATGGCTGGGATATGTACGGAATATTGGCTCATAATTTATAACAATCTAGTATCATTTTTATAGTTGTAGCTTACAGTCCTGTGCTGTCTGACTGGTGTGTTTGGTGTCATATTATCATTTTATTAACATTTTACTGCATATTTTGACATCTCTATCAAAATCTCCTTTGTTATTGTTTAATAATAAATCTTATCGCTGCTCTGTATGTCTAGAAAATAACATTAATCTTGTTTCTTCTCGTTGGTTCCATCTAAACTTGTGTTGAATGGTAGATATTGATGCTGTATTTGTTTACCAATGCTACGCTGCTTCCTTTTGCTCTGAATAGCTTCTGCACTCACCTTGTAATGCTAATTTTGCTGCTTTTTCTATCACTATGGCATCTACTGGTCTTATATCTGTAAATTTGAGGCATCACCTAACCAGTATCATACAAGTCAGAGAACAGAGTTTTTTTCCCTGCTACATCTACCCATCACAGCCACACAGAAACACATGCCCCTGGTCATTCATGCCTAGATTTCACAAGATAGCAGCCTCTAGTGGAAATGAACAGGCATTGCAAATAAACTTTCATCCAGAGGGTATTTGATGGTTTGATGAAATTATGAACAAAACTCTTTAACTTTCTACTACTTAAATAAACTGTGACATTCACCAAATCTAAAATGATTTATATTAAAAGGAATAAAACCTTGTCCAATTTAACCTGGAAATGTCACGGACTAAAAACTTTATTACTCTATTTAATAATAATTAATAAACCATTATTGGTGTTGTTATATTATTATTATTATTATTATTATTATTGTTGTTGTTGTTGTTGTTGTTGTTATCATTATTGTTACTTTAACATGACTTTTGCCGGAACTAGATGAACAATTTAATAAACACAAAGGAAAAGTTGATGGCTGTTAACTTTTCCGACATTGCTTATAATTAGTCACATATTTGTTTCAGTTATTTTGTCTCCTGTCTAATTTTTTTTAAGCTCACAATTCATTTCATTTGCAAAACTGGACCACAAGCAGAACAGACCACAAACTCACAAAAAAATCTTTGGGCAGTTAAGAGTCTTCTTTTATCCTGAAGATGGGGAGAAACCATTGTATCCCCAGAAAAACTAAGCAAAGATGTGTGGTTAAAAATTTTCTTAACTTTTCTTTATAGTATTTATATTGTTTACATGACTGGGCTATATTTTAGAACTCCTGCTGTGCTTGAGTTTAGGTTTTTGTTAGATAAGTTTAGTTAAACTGTTACCTATTTTCAGGAAAAAATCCTGTCTTATGTCCTACAGAGTCTTCAGTCCTTGGTATGACTGAAATGCAGAGAGGCCTGCATGTTTACCTTGATCAGGCTGAATATCATGTTAAAGAAGACAGAAGATATGAAGAGGAATATGAAGGAGGAGGCTGTGGACCACAGAGTGCTGAACTCATCTTCTTCATCAAGTGTGCAGCTCAGATCAAAAATCTGTTTTGACTCAGGACCAAGATCTAAGAAGAGGAAGGTACAGGTGGTTAGATGAGTGGTGTTTGTATGTGTTAAACTTTTTTTTTTCTTTTTTTTAATGAAGATAACTTAGAGATGCTTCTGTTTGAAAGTGAGTATTATTCTCTCTTGAACATGTTGGGTGTGGACATTTCTGATTAGTGACACAGTGCAGTTTGTGAGCTTGTACTTGCTTTCAGTTTGTTCTAAATCAATTAAAGTCATTCATGAACATATAACACAAGTGTCTCCATGCAACATTTATTTCAAACAGTTAGCACACTTCACAAGCTGTTAGATTAAGTGACAAAGACACATCGAATTATGACAAACAAAACTAATTTGACAGTTTTTACAATCACAAAGACTTATGACAACACAGAGTACACAGGCTCCCGCGACAGAGAATACACTCAGAGACAGAGCAGTACATTGACACATTTACTAATTTAAAGCTGAATTTAAAGCTGAATCTACTATTTGTCACATTCAAGTGAGTTACCCTGGGCCTTAGACACGTTCTGCACTGTAATGGAGCCATCGCCACCAGCATGCCAGACGTTGCATTCAAACATGTGTTGCTTTTTCCAATTGGCATTTTTTGCGGTGTAGACGCTTGAAACTAAATAGCCATTTTGGGTCTTCTGCTGAGGGAAGTTAATGCCATTCTCATAGTTTTTGGTTCCTTGTTGAGTATATTCTGCCCAGGCTATGTAGTAATCCTGCTGCACAGAACTGGAGACCAGACACACCAGAGTAACACCCGAGTTGTCATTATTGATGACCTCCTCTTGGCGGACATGGACTGTCACCTTTGGCTTACTTCCATCTGAAAGGAAAGTAGGTGGGTTCATAATTTTGCAATGCAAGAATTATGACATGTCTGTTTGTAATGATAGTAATGTGTAGGATGGCTATCTACCCTAGACTACTGCATATTCCACCTTCCTGTCACCTTCACTCAGCACGTACCTCCCTTGTGGACAGTCAAATCTTGAATAACTGGAGTCACATCGTCGCTACTGGCAGAACAGCGTACATTGTTTACTCTTTGCCACTCAGCAAGACTGCGGGTCATCGTACTGGTTATGGTATGCTGTCTGCTTTCATTAATGTTGTTGGTCACAGTCAGTCCATCAATTTCCCAAATGATTTTAACTCCATTGACAATACTTTGGTCTCCTCCAGCAATGACACACTCCAACTTTACCTCATTATTTTCAAAAACATCTTTGGCACTTGGTTGGCTCAGTGTCACTGTGAAAGTTGCTACATAAAAGAAGAAACAGAGAAAACAATTTCTTAACATTTGGAAATACAGTAAAAACTATACTGTGGACTATTATGTCAGTAACAGATGACTCTAGGTAACAGTACAAAACAGCAAACATCACAAGCTGTAAGATTAAGTGACAAAGATGGATCAAATTATGACAAACAAAACTAATTTGACAGTTTTAACAATCACGAAGACTGATGGCATCACAGAGTGCACAGGTTCCCGCGACAGAGAATACACTCAGAGACAGAGCAGTACATTGAAACATATACTAATTTAAAGCTGAATTTAAAGCAGAATCTACTATCTGTCACATTCAAGTGAGTTACCCTGGGCCTTAGACACATTCTGCACTGTAATGGAGCCATCGCCACCAGCATGCCAGACGTTGCATTCAAACATGTTATACTGGTTCCACTTGGCTTTGTTTGCAGTGTAGACGCTTGTAACTAAATAGCCATTTTGGGTCTTCTGCTGAGGGAAGTTAATGCCATTCTCATAGACTTTGGTTTTTTGTCCAGTATATTCTGCCCAGGCTATGAAGTAATCCTGCTGCACAGAACTGGAGACCAGACACACCAGAGTAACATCACCCGAGTTGTCATTATTGATGACCTCCTCTTGGAGGACATGGACTGTCACCTTTGGCTTACTTCCATCTGAAAGAGACACTTTGCTTAGCAAGAAGGTTCATAATTTTGCAATGCATGAATTATGACATCTGTTTGTTTTTAAGATAGTAATGTGTAGGATGGCTGTCTCCCCCAGACTACTGCATATTCCACCTTCCAGTCGCCTTCACTCAGCAACATACCTCCCTTGTGGACAGTCAAATCTTGAATAACTGGAGTCACATCGTCGCTACTGGCAGAACAGCGTACATTGTTTACTCTTTGCCACTCAGCAAGACTGCGGGTCATCGTACTGGTTATGGTATGCTGTCTGCTTTCATTAATGTTGTTGGTCACAGTCAGTCCATCAATTTCCCAAATGATTTTAACTCCATTGACAATACTTTGGTCTCCTCCAGCAATGACACACTCCAACTTTACCTCATTATTTTCAAAAACATCTTTGGCACTTGGTTGGCTCAGTGTCACTGTGAAAGTTGCTACATAAAAGAAGAAACAGAGAAAACAATTTCTTAACATTTGGAAATACAGTAAAAACTATACTGTGGACTATTACATCAGTAACAGATGACTCTGGGTAACAATATTAAATACTATGAAATAACAGTGGTATCATGTACCTTTAGTAACCTTTTTTGTATATGTCTTTTGTCCATGGTTAACATCACATGTGTAAACAGCATCACTGTCCCAGTCTGTGTTCTTGACCTTCAGGACACTCACAGCTGAATCTACATTACCAGTTGATTTAGGGACAAAATCAGTGGAGCCAGTTTGTTCTCTTGAATCCTTTTTCCATTTGATTGTCAATTCACTTGAAGGTAAATCCTCAACTGTGCACACCAGGGTCTGTGTGTCTCCTCTTGGTGCTGAGAACAAAGTTATCTTTGGAGTAGGTGATTCCTCTAAGAATGTGGAGAGAAAAGCAGAAATGAAATACCCGTCTAAACTGTTTGCAATCGTTCATTCTACAATCTTAAGACAACAATGTGAAATACCACACATGAGGGAAAACATGAGACACAGAAAATCTTACTGAACATTTAAAAAGAAATACAGTCCAAAAAAGTGATGCATGTTGACTGATAGGTGTACAGGAGTCCTGATGAGTAAGTTAAAAATCACATACTTTTTTTCAGTATCACTTTGTTGGAGTTTCCATGATAAGTCACATTGCACTCAAAAGTCTGGCTTGAATCCCAGTTAGATTTTGAGATGCTGAGCAGGCTTACTCCTGTGTGTTTGTTATTATTTGTAGCAACTGGATACTGAACAGAAGTCAGGGCGGTCCCACTGTTATCTCTCCACTGGAAAGTAAGACTCTTAGAGGGGGAGAAGTCACGAGCAAGACAACCTACAGTGATTTTATTCTCAGACCCAGGATTGCACTGAACCAAAGGGAACAGAACTGGTGATACAGTTGGTCCTGTAAAAGAAAACATTTGAACACAAACATAGTTAAATTTACAGACACAGATGATTAGCAGTCTGTCTAAAATCTAATAAAAGAGAATTAAATAATTCTTTGTTATCTTAACAAGGTAATCACCAGGATGCTGCTGTTGCTGAAATATATATATAAAATATTATAAACAAAACCCTCTCCTTTTAAAGCACCAAAGGCATGTTTATCGCATTAATTGTACAATCAATCAAACAAACAAACAAACAAACAAACAAATAAATAAATAAATAAGTAAAACTTTAAATTATTGTAATATATTGGTAAATAAAAGACACAAAATAAATAATGGTAGGAACAATATTTAATACTGCTATATTAAATATTTAATAAAACCATGCTATATACAAATGATCAGTTAAAACTAACTAATAAGCAAACAACTAAAAAAATTCACTTGAAAGTTCTGTTTGGATCAAAGTTGTTTGCAAGAAAATCAATAGTGATTACATCCCCTGTCTAAATGTTACAGTAAAGTAGAGGGAAATGCGTCAGCGCAGTTTCTTGCAAACAGAAGATTAATTTAAGTTACAATCAGGCAATTGGAACTTTACATAAAATCAGCACAGATAATTGCTCATTTAAAAATCTGTGGTGATTGGTTAAAACTATATATTTAATTTTTTTAAATTTTCTCATGATGACCTTTATTTTTTTGAAAAGAAAGGATAACCACTTAAATTTGAATGATTTAACACATTTTTTGTGACTTTTCACATTATTATTGATTTATCATCTTTCCATTTGACCTTATTTAATGATGCATCTTATTTTTTCCCAACAATAAAGTTATTTAATACTTAAAGAGTTGAGTCTTATATTAAAAATCCTTACAATATCAAAACCAACTCAGAATTTGAGCATTTCTCATTCAGTCATTACAGTTTTGCAGAAAAAACATAATGATGTTAATTAAAATAGACAATAGATTACCAAACTAACAAATATGAAAGCCAGTTTGCACAATAAGATGAATACAAATTTTTAAATTATCACTATTTTTATCACCTTAGTTATTCTTTGTCTATCTGTTCATACACATATTCAGAGCCTGTTGATATAATAGCTTTTATCAACATTAAAACCAAAACACTGATTTCTTAATTTAAGACAGTAAAATAGAGCCTATAATTATGAAAAGAATGAATGTTATACTTAATGGGCATTATGTGCTCCTTATTGTCAAACAATAAATCCAAGAAACTATAACAGTTGTTTAAAAAAAATTACAGTTCACTTGATATGAAAAGTTTCTTCTCAAATTAAATGGATAATAAATGAAACAACTGTGATGCCTGTGTTCATTTGGAGGTCAGTCGTTTTAAAGGTAGAAAATACTTGAGAAAGTATTTACTGTATAAAAATGTATACGTAATTAGGTCTTTGTAAAGTCTTCAGAAGTCTTAAGTAAACATACACTGACCATGTATTGAAATACACAAGTAAAAACATAAACCACTTTCAGGTTTATAGTTCAGCATCATAATGTAAATACAGACATCCATCAGCAGCAGTTTTAATTGAGCTGAATACATTTTTGAACAAAAATGTACCGCTACCTGCAAGTGACAGTGCCGAAGAAATTCTTTTTAAAAGCTTTCTCAGAAATTCTGAGACTCTCCTTGCTCTTTTTTTATTGTAATCATCATCAGTATAAACATAATAATGCCAAGAGTTAAATTTTCAAATCACCAATAATCCCATTTGAACAACAAAAAAACAACTTTAGAAATATAATGTTTAAAAGTGACTTACCTGATGATACTGTGACTTCGGTTCCTTTACCCCAGTAGTCAAATGCATCACAGTGCTGCATCTCCATTCACAGCCTGAACAAAAACCTGATGTACAAACAAACTATGTTAAAACCTCCTCAAGTATTTGAAAAACACAGAAAACCCAGTCAGTAATTTGCCCTGGTGTCTTCCTGTGAACCTGTGTTTTGTTTTGATTCTTAATCAGTTCTGTAAATTAAGATCTATTTGAAAAAATACATACATTGGCGCACTACCAGTTACTCATAAACTTCTAATTAACTAACTTTTAAATAATAGTCTTCATCTTTTAAAAGTGATAAATGTTGTTGTGTCATATTGTAATTATAGATAGTTTGTTTAGTCCTTTCTTCTATCACAAGAATGGGAGAATGTGTGAGTATTGTTCTAGGGTTTTTGTATAGATGTGTATCTCAGTGCCCCACCCCAATATATATCACAGTGATAAACCCTCATACAAAAACCAAACACTGTTTCCACACAAGAGACTCAAGGGACCTGCACTGTCAGCAATGACTAAAAACAACACTTACAGTCAAATCAATAAAATATTATTTAATTTTTTAGAATTTTATTTTGCATAACACTTTTTAAAATCAGTTTATCATTGCATATGTAGGCTAATTTATAATCAGTCATTGTGTGCCATAAATGTACCTTGGTTTGTAATTAACCAACATTTTGCAATGATGTTGTGAAATTGATTAACGCAAATTGTAAATTCCCTTTCTTAAATTAGGTAGAAACACTGATCCAGACTTACTCTTCCTCACAGTGCAAAGAATTTGATAACAATAAACTAAACTTGTATTAGTTGTAAAAATTGAAATTTATTTATCGTATATTAAAATGTGGATGACACTGACTTATTGTTGAGAAATTAAAAATCCATATCCAGAAAGAAGTAACTGATTTCAAGTAGAAAAGTGTGTGAAAAAATGTGTGATGACTGATTCACATGTAGGTACAATGGGATGGGTTGTGTGACACCAATAATTTCTGACTTCTTTGAGAGCACTGATGACAAGTTATAACACATGAGTACAAGAAATAATGTTCCTGAGTCCTGCTTTTCTAACAGTCATGCTGGGTTGATAAAAAGTTTGTTTTTTTTTCTCTTTTAATTTTAGTTGAAAAATGAGCCCTGAAAAGACTCTATAACCGGGAAAGTAAATTAGCAACCTCTGTACTAATTACTTTGACAATGAACTAAGTCTTAGATGTCATCTTAGTTTTAATGTAAGCTGTCCAATATTATACGCCATTCATACAGAATTCAAGCTGTTCAAAGATTATTAACCAATGTGTCTATTTAAACACACTGGTAACAGACTGGTTACAGTATTAGCCATCAATCAAGGTTTTGGGACAGTATTGGGAAGAAAAAAATGGTAACCCACAACCTCTACTGGACTGTGAGAATAAATTATGATCAGAACAAGATGCCAGCAATAATATATGCGGAGTACTTTATTTTTTAAGTGTGCTTGGTAAGTTTTCCCATGTACAACTGTAAGAGAGACTCTAAGAATGTGTGTTGTTCAGTTTAGAAGAGTAAAAGCTACTCTGTCAGTCTTTTTCTTATTCAAAAACCAATGGGTCACTTCAGCGAGATGAACTACTGCTAAGAGAGGAAACATTTGAAAAAGCAAGACATTGTTTTTCCTCCAAGAACAAGGAAGTGAAATTTTGTACGGTTGCAGTTTCTCTTTTTCATTCAGTTTTTATCACATAGTTTCACAAGCACAAGGAACAGCAGCCCCTTAAATCTTTTATCTTGCAATCTATTTGAGATGAGGAAATGGTGAAGTTCAACTAATGAAGCAATAGTCACTGCTGATCCAGAATATGTGCTTAAAAAAATGTGAGCAAAAAACAATTTTACTGTCAGTTTCAATAAAATAAAAAGAAGAGTTTTTTTGGAAGTGACAGAGAAGAAAGACATTTGATAGTGACTGCTACCCATTGTTTTGATGAAGAATTGCAACATATTTTTCACACAATGCAAACATTGGTGTGGTTCGTTCATATGCATGTATTATTAGTTTAACTCGAGCCTCAGCAGTGGTTTTAGCAGGTTGTTTTGCTGTCATTGGTGGTTGTTTAAAGGCTGTGAATTTTAAACAGAATCATAGTATTGGGTGCTACCGCTAGGTTTACTGATAAATACAACTCACCTCAGTTCCCTTCCAGGAGCCTCTCTGACCCAGTTCATAGTGTAGTCACTGATTTTAAATCCATATGTTGTACAGGACAATGTGTGACATTCTCCAGGCCTTTTAACCACCGGTTCAGATTGTGCCAGAGTCTGACCAGCAACAACTGACAAACTAAAACACACACAAAAAGGTCTTGCTTTAAATAGATAATATTTTAAAGACACCTTCAATTTATGATCTGTGAAGCTGCTCGGCAGATAGTTAAAAGCAGCAGTCCTGTCCTATAGTGTATCACCCTAAACAAAATACTAATATGTATTTTTGATTAATGAAATATCACCTTTGTAATTATTGTCTGATCAGTTAATTTTCTGACCCTTTGTGATAAAATGTTCTCTAGTTTGTTTCTGTTTATAGATTAGATTCATTTGACATATGACTTATACTTGTAAATGAGTTGTTTATTGTTAAAATGCTTTTGCATTTGAAATAACTCAGTCTATTAATATAATCTGTAATTTACAATGGTAATGGTGTTTCTAATTATGTGATGAACACTGTATTTTATTGCTGTATGATCTGAATATTTCAAGAAAATATATCAAACTGCTCCAAGTTCTGTTAGAAGTTGCTAATTGTACATGTGACACAGATACATTTTCATAAGTGGAGCAACACAACGACAACTGAGGAAACTGTAAGTATTGAAGACATGGTAAAAACTTGCTGGACTAATAAAATCAGTAATTCAGCTTTGATGCCGTAAAAGGAAAACTTTAACTCACAGTATAAAGTTTACAACTATTTTCATCATGGCCAAATTGTAAAAAGGTTAGATGCATGAAAATGTAAATTTTTTAATAGATATAGCTAGAGTTGATGTTGAAGCTGAACTTGTGAGCTCTTCTGTCCTCCCACTGACACACACACAAGCACACACACTCGTCATTTTTTTTTGAGTAACCGACAAGGAAGCTTATTTGCAAACCAGTGTTAGTAAAAGAGCTGAATGAAATATATTCAAATAATTCAAAATAAAAATGGCATGTTCAGGCATTTCTCCTCATCACACAAAAAATGAAAGTCAAATTATCACAGAAATATATTACTAAGACTGATATTGAAAGCACCTCTTCATGTGTTTTTTAGTTTGATACCTTGACGTTGGCTGAAGACTGTTGTTGATTACTTCAACATCCATTTGCGATGCTTTTTGACGTATGTAGTGATGTTATTAAAAAAACAAACTGACTCTCATAGACTTTATGAGATGAAGAGCACTAAGAGCCAAGTTCTCGACTGAATTAACATCTTCAAAGGTTTATTGTTAAAAGCGTAATTTATTTTTCACTTAGGATAATGTATAAGTAATTATAACAAAAACAAAGTTTTTTCTGAAAACTGTTGCTTTTAGATTTGATTAAAAAACCTTACAATACAAAGATTGTTTCTCTCTATAACAGTGAGCTGGTGTTGAAATGATTAGTGGTGTGAGGGCTCCTCCTCTGGTGGCTTCATGTTACAAGTGTTCAGGCTCTGAGGGGTTTTTGTTTAGGTCTCCTAATTCTTTGTGTTATTGTGTGTCTCTGGCACAGTAATACACAGCAGTGTCTTCAGGCTGCACATTCTGTCCATTTAGAGTC
>JAPZDV010000004.1:8663201-8688292 GCA_029814665.1 Acanthurus lineatus | reverse complement strand
TTGATAAGATTACCTCTTAATTGTGATCCTTTTTAAACCATTAATTATCTGCTGATCTGATTAAATCAAAATATTCAGAAATTAAATTAACTACAGTCACTGATGATTTAAAAAAAAACTTATAACCCAATGAGACAAATAAATCAAAAAATTTAAATTTTATAAAAAATATATTATTTGCTGCAAAAATGCACAAAATGCAACTTGTTCATGTCTTTTTCTGATATGTAAATGATTTTAGGTTACATCACATGCACTCATGTTTTTTCTACTTTTTTCTATTGTATTGCCATTATATATGGTGATGTGTTGCAAATAATTTAATAAAATCAGGACAACATATACTGTGATTTTTAAAACATAGCCGAATGTACAGCATAAGCAAGGTGTGTCTTCTGAGGCTCCCAAACTTTTCCATGACAAGGCCCCCCTAAATGTTTTACCTTACAGCTGGGGCCCCTCTCTTCCACAATGTCTTCAAAATCCCTTGACAACACTACAGAAAATATATATATAAAAAGCAGCAGAAAATCTGTAGTTAATGCATGCTGCCTAATATTTAGGAATATTACTTGGCCAGTATTTCTTTGCCTCTGAGCTGTTGTCATTTTTATCAGGTCTTTTTCTCTTAAAAAATATTTAGCACTTACTAGCTAGCAAGCAAACTAACCTACTAAATTTTAAGCACAGCTTTGAGTCAGGCACAAACTATACAAGGTCAACATTGACAGTTTTTGTAAAGAATTAATGATGTTTTGGCTGACAGCAATTACAAAAAAAGGTATGGCAAATAAAATTTCAATATATTATTATCAAAAATTTTATTTTATTATAATATTCCCTTTTTTTAATTATTAATTTTGTTTTTAGTGTTTTCTCTGATCTTTATTACAACATGCCTGAATCCAGACATGGCATGGCTAGCTAGCTTTTGGCAGTTTAGTTGTTAATGCTAACCTAACTGTAAACACCTCGAAGAAGTTACACCTCTTATCAACTACTGAGTCAAAGAAAAGAAGATGCCCATCTAAACAAGTCATTACTATTTTGTTTGTTAATGTTATCGGCCCAGAAAATATTCTTCTCTTATCAGTGGAAGACATAATGGAAACAAAACTGGCTGTCATCCGAGAGCTGGCCTGAAGAAAAATAATTTTCATGGAACGTTTTTCAAAAGAATAAGTCATTTGACATGGTGTCTCTGTCTCAGGGTGGAAAAAAAGCCTTAATCAACTTCGACACTAAGTGAAAATAACTTCACGGGTATGTTCTATATTTGAGCTGCCTGCGACATTTATTTTCCGCTGGACCCCCACTTTGTTTAATTCTTCCTCCTTGCCAGCCATCCTGCAGTAACTCATCTCCATCCATTTATTTCAGCTCTGACATTATGGGACACTGTACATACCCTGCACGGGGACACTTCCAATAGCCTGACCTTGGATCTGTACAATATAAAAGGTCTGACATGTTGAAAATCTGTGTTAGACTGCAAGCATCTGACTTTCCAGATCGAGCCTGACTTGACTCTTGCCTTCTAATATTTAGATTTTTAACAGACACTCTGAAATTAATGACAGTTTGGCCGGAGAATTACAGTAAACCTTGGAAAAGAAAAGTGTCTGCCAATCTCAAGTTCAAGACCATTAAACGCTTGGAGGAAAAAGACCCCCCTACACTGCATGTTTGTAAAGGTGAAAAAACTTGTTAACACTTTTTGAGTCGCACTGTCTTCTTAAGGAATGTTGAATGCGCATTTCTTGCCAATAAAAATAAGGCAGGATTTACAGCACAGGCTAGAGTTTCTTCCCAGTTTTTAATTTGATTTCACTGAGGTGAACTTTAACAAAATGAAGACACCTAGTAACAGCCCAGAATTACCAGGTGCCTACATGTGAGTGTGTACATGTTGAGGAGTGAAGAGTAAATATTGACAGATGAGAGATAGGAGTCGTGCATAAAAATTGATTGGTTTTATAGTTTATAGTTTATAGTTACAATCTTACAATTTTCCACAGCAGACTTTTACTTTGAAAATATAATATTTAACATGCAAATGTGGAAATATATTGTCCACACTGAAAGAAAAGAACATCCATCTCTTTGTATATTTATCTGTGTTTTTTATTAAGTTCTCAAGGCGTTAAAGTCAAGTATGGGTAAACTGATTATATGACTTGCCTTAAAAGTGTTAACCACGTGAATATTTAATTTGCATTGCACTGCAGTCATGGGACAGGCCAGACACAATAATGGTCATAAAACTTAAGTTTTCAACAGGGACAAGAGATGATGGCAAGACAGTTGTACTCTTCACCAAGAGTTATGACATCTGTAACTCATTAAAACTGCCTAAAACCAGGTCTCCAATTTTTTACTCATTTTCTGCTGTCAAATTCTGTACAACCTTTAACGTCCCTACTAGTTTCTGTGCTTCTGGTCTTCTCTTGTGGCTAGTTACTTTTAATAACACATGCTCCGCCATCTTACATGAAATCACTCCCCTAAAATCCAAAAGATCTAGTTGTCCCTTGCTGCAAAAATCCTGCAAGGTGGAGTGTTTGTGGAGAGCATCCACATTCAGAGTCAATGTGGAACTTCTTTTGTTTTGGAGAGGTAAAAAAAAAAAAATTAGAGCTGCATCTTGTCATACTTAAATTAAGAACAATGTTCAATCCCAAAAATTCAGTTTAATATTGTGACCAGATTCTGGATGCCCTAAGAAAAGTAAAGATTGTCTTTACTAGAGGGTGCATTTCCCCCCAAATGGTCCAATCATTGGAGCCTTGTGAAGTTTCCTTCTGTTCATTTAATCAAATATCCCTGTTTTCTCTAACTGATAAGGTAAATACAACAGAACCTTCATCCTGTCCTTTAAACATTCTCCTTGTAAAATTTCTGACAATGCTCTAATCATAGTGACTTCCTCTATTCTTTAAAATTTAAAACTGCTCTGTGTTTGCAGGTTCAGTTCCTGTTTTTTTTTAATGAAAACTGCTCAAGTGCATCTTGCTTCTAAAAAAGCCATCTCTCAACTCTTCTGGTCTTCATTGTAAGCCAATTTCTAAGCTCTTATTTTTAGTTAAAGTTTAAGAAAAGACTGAGCAACAGAGTAACTGCTAGCTCTTATTCACATTAATAATGTGTTCAAGAAATTTACATCTGGTTTTTGAGAAAAACATGACATGACTGCATCTCATAAAGTCCTAATTGACTTTCTGCTGTCAGCAGATGCTTGCCTCGAAGCCATTCTTGTTCTTCCGGATCAAAGTACAGCATTCAATACAACAGATCACAACACCCTTATAGACCCCTTGTAACCTATGTGGGTATCAATTGAAAAGCTCTGCATTGGTTTGGGTCATAACAAAAAAGATAGGCATTTTTATGTAGGTATTACTGACGCCATTCCAGCTGAAACAGGTGATTAATGTGGGGTGCCTCAGGGTTTGGTACAGGGTCCATTCCTCTTTTTTAACTAAATGATACTTTGCACTAAATGAAACTCAGATTTATCGAAGCTCTGACCCTGCAAACAACTATGAAAAAGCATTAGTCAAAACACTACTAAACTTTGTTAAAATTGCCTGTGGCTAGGACAGAGAGATGATTATAAATCAGAACAGCACTAAAACACAGTTATCAAACAGTTTTGTTTTTTGTCCCATCCTCTATCTTAGCACTGCAAAAAAACATGGTGTTGTTTTTGCTCAAGACCTCAGCTTAGACAATCATGTTAAATAATTGGTTTGATTCCGCTTTCTCAGAAACATCTCAGAGATTTGACTACTACTTTCTACTGAACATCTGGAAACTGTTATTCACACCTTTATGACAAATCATTTAGACTCTTATCATTCCTTTGTCTTTGGCATAAGTGAAAAATCTCTTTCCTCCTTCTAGCTCATCCGGATTGGAACTGCCAGGATTTTGTCTTGGGCCAGGAAGCATGACCACAGCATTCTTGTCCTTATACTGGCTACCTAGTGCTTTCAGAATTGAATTAAAAATTTACTGATTAAATACTAAGCCCTAAGAGGCTTGGCCCAAGTTTTATGATGGATGACTAACTTCATATTCTGTCCTTCCCCCCTGAGACCATCAGATGCATGATTTCTTGTTGTTTCAAAGTCTAGATTAATACACAATGGTATTATATATTATGTATTATAAAGCATTTGCATTTAGGGCTCCTAGACACTAAAATGACCAGCTGAGGAGATTAGGACAGCAAACTCTGTCTCCTTTTAAATATCCACAGGAAACACACTTTTTTAGTGATTTGGGTTTTGTTTTGTTTTTCTGTGTAAGCTTTAAGTTTGCTTCTATCTCCTGTGGTGTTTTATGTATTTGGTTTATGGCTTTTAGTTTGTTTCATTCTTTTACCTTTTAAACGTGACTGTTTTAATTGAAACGAGCATTATAACTGTGTTTGAAAGGTGCTTAAAATGAAATTTTATATTATATTTATTACTACTTCTTTTGTGTTACTATTAAAAATGGTTACTGTGTCATTGGTTGCTTGTCAAAGAAGTGGAACAACAAACTGCTGATGCAGTGACAGCAGGGGTGTCATTGAGCTGTATGTTTGCTGAGATGATGCTGCTCAGTAGGAAAACAAAAGCTTTGGAAAAACACATTCACCTGTAGGAAATTAAGTCCTAAAGTTGAGCAGTTTTTGACACCCAACTCTCCACCTTTGCTTTTCAGCAACATCCTACAGGGGATATCGTTTAAATCAAGTGGGGTTTGCAGCCCTGAATAAATACATAAATGTTCTGACCAAGCATAAAGAGAGCAAAGACTAAGAAAAGCATCAACAGCAACAACCGTTAAATTTGCTGGGTATCATTCTAAGTAAAATTCAGCTGGTTTATTTTTAGGGACCAAATCAGCAAGAGTTTCTTGAAACAACAGCTGATTTTATTTGAGCAGTACATGAGCATCTTGTGTACAGGAACAATTTCATAACTTAAGCTTAAAGGCAACTGTTTTGTGGTGTGAAAGACTACTACAGGCAAGAAATACATAAATCTGCAGCCGAGCAAAGGAACCCTCAGCCAAGAGATTAAGCCATTCTGTTTCAACAACAAATGCAGTGAAACACTCACCAGCAAGTAGAGATAAAGAATAGAAGATATAATGTCAGTGTTTAAATATTGACTTAAGTGCATCTAATGTCAATGAGTTTGTGTATTAATCGATTAAAGTAGGTACAACTGTTTCGTAGCTCATCCATCACAACACAAAGAAGAATGTAGACTGTAGAGAGCTACAGTCAACTTTGCAAAACAGATGGCAGCACTTTATACACATCTTTGCCACCTGGGCCTATGAATGATGGACTCTACCTGGGTGTGTGGGCCAGAGTGAAGCGGCGCCTCTGAAGGTTGATACTGCGGTTCATCAGCAGCTTTCTAAACAGCAGCGGGGAGTTTCGAGGAGACCCACGTGGAGAATCCTTGGGTGAGTTCTTCGGGGATCCACCGGGGGAGGACCTGGGGATGAGCTGAATGATGGGCATCCTGGTCAGCCGTGGCCTCTCCTCAATCTCGCCCTGCTCTTCGTCAGAGCTTTCCGAGCAAAGGTCGCTCATGGTGGACAGAGTGTGGTCCAGGGTCAGGCAGTTAGTCTCTTTGTTTGCCTTGCCTTGGTAACTTTTTTCTTTCCAATGAGCAGTTTCTCTCTGCTTTTTCAAATAAACTTCATCAGACTTTTTTGTGACATGACAGTGGTGATATGGCAGTGGTCCGATACTTCGTGTGGCTCTCTGTCCTGATTTTCCGTGTACAGATGAAGCTAGTGTCTGGTCCTTTCCTTGTTTCCTTATATTTACACAAACCTGGTCTGCTCAAGATCTTTCCAAAACTCTCTTGTTGTTAAAACTCTCAAATAAGCTTCTTTTAAATCCAAAAAGAGCACAAATCTTCCTCAAAAAGCCTATCAGACTTTTTAATCTTTATTTGAAACCTTTTAGCCCCTTTCTTGTATCCTCCCAGGGATCATGCTGACTGCTGTGACGGGCAATAGACTCAAACATTAGCGTTGATGTACTCTGTGTGCCTCCCTCCCTCTCCCAGACTTTGTTTACATTGCTGCTAGGCCTTCCCTTCTCTCAAACTAAATATGGACGTCTGATTTACAGGGAGGAGAAGCATGACAGATCACCTCCTTCTGCTTCCCTCTCTCTCTCTTTCCAAATCTCTGCTTCCCCCCCTTCTCTCACTCCTGATCTCACGGAGAATCCTGTTCATCAACTTCAAACTGTGCTCCATAATTACTTCCTCCAGTGTATAAACATCAAGCAGTCGCCTGGCTTGGCCCTCCAGCTTGCCTTTCTCCCTCTCGCTCGAACTGACTTTGCAAACTCAGGCTTTTCCTCTGGGTCCCCGAGGTGCTTTTTGTTGCGAAGTTGCCTATTTCCTCAGAGACTGCCTCTTTGCCTTTCACATGCTCAGAGCGCGCCAGGATAAGTCACATGAAGGGCCTATGACTATAAAAAGCAGAGGTAGATAAAAGCTATAGGAACATGGGTGCTGTCACGATGGCGCGCTCTATTAGACCAGAGGCAACATAATCTTCACCCCCACCCAATCTCTTTGTTTATCACCGCTGTGTGAGGAAAGGTCCTGCTGTGATTTAGGACTCATAGTCAAACACCGGTGCTGTCTAGAGTAACTGAAATAACCTAGGGAGCTGGAACATCTGACACAGGACTGAACCTATGACCAACAGATGGTGGGGAGAGCAGGGAAAAAAGACTTTGGTTCAAGGCTTATTATGGATGCACGCTTACAGCTACTGTACTGTACTTATTTCAGAGCAACAGTACTATACTTGTACACCGAGAAAATTTGCTCTCATTCTAATGTAGATGTGCAGATGAAAACCTGTCATTTTAGAACAAGCCGCATGTCAAGATTTTTATATAACCTGTCATCACTAAAGCAAAGTACAAAATATGAGTGCTCAGCACCTGATGTGACTTTTGATCTACATTTACCAGCTGACAGCTTCCCTGACACACTGCAGACATCAGGTTTAACACTGCAGTATCACCATCACATCCATTACGGGTCTTTTTTCCCCAGGAGTGTCATTAAGGGTCACTGAACTACTGTACAGTACAGCTTGCTCTGAGAATCCCCACTGAGATTTTGCCTTTAGATCTACAAATAACAGAAATACTGTACTTTAAGGAAGAAACAAATTCAAGCATCAGATGTGTTTATCTTAAGTGTCCGACCTCTTTTACAGCTGCATTTATAAATATTTTTTAGTTACAATAGTTTAAATAAATGTTTAATGACAAAGGGGTTTCACTAAGAGTAAAACATACAAAGAATAATCAACCGATTTACAGTTTAGCTTCTTTTTGCTCACTGTTTTGTCTTCACAGGCCACAACTTTAGAAATTTTAACAGTCTCAGTTCTCTCCTTAATGCCTTAACTCCTGTGATCACTGGTGCATGTACATTTGTGATTTCACTATGGAACTGAAACTCAGGTCTACAGCTACGTGTGCAACAGGAATAGTCTCAAAAGTTTTTATTTGCACTTTGAACTACCTGTTAAGCACCAGACAGACACACTAAAAACTAGCAGGCAAACATAGTGAGGCATTTTTACAGCTTAAGAGAGAGATTCGTTTATTCTGTGGTCTGCAAAGACCAAACCAGAGCTAAAAGGATAGTGAATGTATAATTCTTCGAAGCTTAAATGCTGTCACAAGGCATGGGGTCAGGGTTAGTTAACACACTGTTGAGCCTGCAGAGGCAACAGAAGAATATTTATTCTTAACTCTTCTTTAACAGTCTAGTCGTACAAGTGTGCGTACAATTGTGTCTGTGGTCAACTGTCTCTCTAAAACAAGCTTACACTGTGGAAAAGACTCCTGTATCTCTGATAGCCTTCATTTCATGACTATTTTGAGTCTTTTTGTTGAATATCTAATGATATAATCATGTTAAATTAGTAAATCTATTTCAGATAACAATGGATTGGATTTTCCTACCATGGGTGGTCATTTTCAAACACCCTGTAGCTTAAATGCCTCTCCGTAAACTATTTCTCTGGCGCTGCATCAAAATTGCACTACCTACATATAAACAGGCGAGCACATGGCCCCCTTTACACAGAGGGGGAACACAGTCAGTGGCTTCTTAGTCCATCAACACCATAGGGGTCTTATCTATGGCAGTCTTTTATATTTGCTGATATATAAATCCAAGGACTAAACAACTAGTGGAAATATTATTCAATTCCCCGGATGGCCAAGTGCATTATTTAAATTGCAGGAGTTGCAAATGTTTGATCAATGTCAAATGTGTCACAACATACCACTAGAAATGAAGCAGTGTGATGCTACAGAGGTGTCCTGCCCTGGAAATCATATTACTCCGACTGAGAAGTTCAACTTGCTTGTGTGATATGAACCCCAGCAACAATTGCATCATCATCATTTTCACCTTTTTGTTCTCCAATGAAAAGAAAATGTTGAAAATGACCATTTTCAAAAAGTTGTCACTCATTTCGCAATTGCATTCGCTTTCAAAATAATTGCTGCATGATCCTCTAGTGCTTCATCCATAGAGTTTTGACCGTAACACATTTTATAAGACTGCATGTATTTTAACAAATTATATAACGTCACAGACTGTATCGATGTATTTACTACACTCATGAACAGAACGGCAGTTGGCTGGATCAGAAACACGGTTTATTGCACCTAAATAAAAGGATGTGAAGGCAAAATCACAGTTTTAAATGCAAATCTCGCAAAAGAAAATGTCATTGCCATCCATTTAACTTTGTTATTTAATTCTAACAGGCTGAACCAGTTTTCCTGATGAAGTTGGAATTTCCCTCTCTCGGGCTATCATCTGAGTAAAATAATTCTGTGATGCAGTGGACCACAGGAGATGACTTACTGTCAGGCAAATGTTTATTTGTCTGTATTTGGTTGAGTTGTCACCAAAGAACGTTAAAGTTGTGTTCTTCTATTTGAATCAAATGCTTTTTTTAGAATTTCACAAGAAAAACAAATTCTTAGAAAACATCAAACTTCAGAAAACATTCTCATGCTATGCCACGCTTACTTCAGTCAAACTTTACTAAGCATGCTTGTACTCCTTAACAATAACACAACAATGACAGTTGGTCATAAACATTAGAGCTGCATCTTTGTCAGATTGAGTCTCACAAACACTACATCTACCTGCGTAAACAAACAGGTATGAGTGCATTCCTGCACGCACGCAAACACACTCTCACACACACACACACGCACAGACACACACACACACACACACAAACAGTGCACATGCACATACGGTGTAAAGAGGCAAAAATGCTACAGATGTGTTCACAACAGCAGCCTGAATGTGGTTGAGGAGACAATCACAAGAGCCTTGTTTGTCTGATCTCTTCTGGTGATAGCTGTTCAGCAGAATCACAGCAAGGAGAGCTGTGCCTTGAGCAGGAAACTTTGTCCGATCATATGCTCAAGAAGTAAAGGCACTTTTTCTGTCTAAATAAAGCAGTTAGACAACAAAAACACTCTATGATCAAACTCTGCTGAATTATCAAAACTGTACTGGAAACAGCTGGGTGACAGTGCTGCAAATTTTACAAGGATGCTAACCTACAAGGCCACAAGACGCTGGTTATAGATTGACCACATATAATTTAATTGCTTCAGTCCAGAACTTTAAAACAGCTAAGCTGAGTATTTCTTCAGACAATGGAAACAAACTGCAACAAGTTTACAATTCTGTCTGATACCAGAAATATGATTTGAAACATTATTTTTGAGATGGGCCCAACTGTTTGGTAACCAGGAGAAAAACTCCCTGAATTAACACCAGAAAATGTAAAGACAGTAACTTAGACATGTCTAAAGTTTAAAAAATGTCACTTGCAACTTTTGGTTTAAAAATGTTTAAGATGTGACTACATAGTGATGGGTTAGGGTTAGTAACCCTGACTATTTAAATTATACAAGCAAAATATATTGAGTAGAACATAAAAAAAGAATTAGGGGTTAATCATCAAGTTATGTATACCGACACATTCCATAATTACTCCAAAGTTTCACCAAAATAAGTTTTCCTGCAGAAAAACAATGACTCACTGACTCACAAGGTTTTGAAGATGCAGCTGGTCAGGGTCCCCAGGCTCCTCGAGGGCTTGATGCTGCCAGTTAAGAGGCAGGACTGGGGGCTGTCTTCGGGTCTGTCCTGCTTGCAGGGTCTGCAAGACAGCCTGGGCAGCTGCAAGGTGCCCGAGAAGAGCCTCTTCACAGCACATCTGTCGGTGGGGTCAGTGGGAAGCTCGATGCAGGAGGCCTGCCCCAAAGAGTCCCACTGCCTCTGGACAGTGAGAAGAGACAGAGACCAGAGTTTGATCAAAGTAGTCAGATTTTTGTTTTATTAGATCTGATGTTTGTGTCCGTCAGACTAAAGAATAAGAAAAGTGATAATATGTAAATGTGTGTGATCCTGTTGCTGTATGAACAGTGACTCACAAACTAGTTCTTTCGTTGTGCTTAGGCTTTTACTTGCTTTTGGTAGAAAAGACTAAGCTTGACCTTTGCTGAACTTCTCAAAAAGACAACATGAAAAAAAGATCTAAAGGTAAGTTGCAGACAGTGATGTTTTTGTGTTGCTGCTGAAAACATGACAAGCCTGGCAAAGAAGCCCACTCGGGCATTACTTTTGAAAGATTTATCTGATTTCAGGTCCTGAGACCCACATACTATCACTGTGGACACAATAGGCAGTTCTCAGTGTGAGACAGTGTTTGGGATTTAGCTCTTGGGGCTTCTCTCTTTCAGCGTCAGCGTGAAGGAGAAAAAGATAAGAGCCCTTGTTTTCTGCTGCATCCTGTGACCTTATCTCTCCATCTGCTTAAATCCCACCTTTCTATAAACAATTGCAAACAAACGCAAAATTTTCTTCACTCAAAAAAACGGACTTTCTCCTCAGCCATCAATTGATGTTTCTTCTCAGTGACACAAACACAACATCGCTGCTAAATTATGTTTGTTAATGTCAAATGTTTGTTGAATTGGCTGTAAAACCTAATTTGTTTTATGTAAAAAACATAACAGACAACTGTTAAGCAATGAAAAAGGCATAGAACAATACATTAGTGTTATTACATGATTCAAAAATACAAGAGATCAGTCACACCAGTAACCTGCCTTCTTTTTTTGGTTACCTGGTTAACTTTTCGTTTTTATTGTAGTTATAAGAAAAAAAACCCTGAAAATTAATAATGCTTGCAGTATGAGTCTTAGGCCACAGACAGAACCATCCTATATTAATATCTTTTTTCTTTTGAGTATTTTTTAAAGTTTCAATAATTCCCCTTACCTCAGTAAAGTTGAAAATTTTTGATGAGTTATTTCTCCTCATACTTTCTGCTACTGTATCGTGGGAACAAGACAAATGGGAAGGAAATACCAAAGAGGAGGATTCAGATGCTACATTTACGATCAGATATGAAGTAGTCTGAGGGACCAATACTTTCTCAGACTTGGTAAAGTAGAACTATTTCCCCGCCTCTTCATGAACCCTCAGCTGTCATTAGTTTAGTGATTAACTGCTTATCTTCTTAGCACACATATAAGTTTGCTTGATCATCTTTGTTATCAAACCCAAAAACAGTTCTTGTTTCAAAAAATGACAAGAATTAGACCCTGAAGGAGAAATGCGAGAGGACATACAGAGGCTGCAGATGTTAGGTGATTGTAACATGGAGGAGGTGGAGCTGCCTGCATGACAGGCCATTATTCATGTGTGTCTATCGGACTTTGGGATCGGTGAACCTCATGCATCCAGACCTTCTGGTTAGGCAAGACTCTAGCTGCTGCCTGCACGTCATAGATGTAGCTTTGTTTTGCAAAATAAACACAACTTCGGATGCATGGATTTATTAATAGGACTTGAGCCCTTGTTTTAGGTCCAATATGATCCTCAGGAGATATTGTGAACTTTGATGACTCTGCCCCATGGGAGCAGCTTTAAAAACCCAATACAGAGCAGAAGTGCGTCAGAATGAGGACAGCTGTGAATCACGCAATCATTTATTTGTTTTTGTTTTTGTAAGTTTTAATATATTATTCATAAACTTTGAATATGTGTGAAAGTTTAATCAGGATGATCTCTAAGACTTTATTGGGTTCAGTGTTTGGGATTTAGATAATTAAAAATGAAATAAATAGTAAAGACAGTAGAACGACATGATACACAGTATCTTCCTCCCTGTGTGTGGAAAACTTGCTGTTTGCCTCTCTCTTTTATTACTTCTAAAAATGCGGGACTGAAGATGAGGTTTTGAGATTTGGCGCCATCTAAAGGTGAGAATACTTTACCTGACTTCGCAAAAGACACTTAAAATATCGAAACACTCTCATAGAGTCAAAATACTAAAAAAAGCATTAATAGTCTCAGTAAAAATCATTTTAATGGTGAAAATTTTTTTGACAAGTAAAATTCATAATCTTTGAATTTAAAGTGACACGATTATGTTTCCCTTTATAGAAAAAGATAAAATCACATGTAGAAAATATTTGATGACATTTCTCAGTGTTCCTTATTTAGTGGTCACACCTGGAACAGAGCAAGCACGCAGTCATGTTTAGTGCTGCTCCTTCACTCCTTGTCACAGAAGCTTTTGTAGTGTCTCTGGCTCCCCCCACAGGCTGGAGGCTTATCGCCCTGAAAAAAACAAAAATACACCTTGTTAGAGGTCGAAGGCCAAGTCTGAAAAAAACGATTCTTAATTGCATATGCTTTTATATAGCAAAACATAGCACACAGTGAAATTATAAAGGCAGACGTGCAGTGTCATTGAATAACTCAGATGTGATTAAGATGGATGATTATGATTGACATTAATTGTACCTTGTACAAGCGGCAGACCATATTGAAGAGAGAAGACATGGCCTCTTGCTGCAGGTCCTCTGTGTGTTCCTGCAAATTAACAAAACTTAGCACGGCAAAGGAAATGTATATATGGTGTTTGAACAAAAGACACAAGCACACAGCTGAACTTTCCTCAATCCACACTTCATAACAATCTTCAAACAATCATATGAACAAGAGAGTACTCTTAAATACAACTGAGGCAGAATGGGTGTATCCCACCCAGAATATAAATGAGTTAGCATTATTGTGTCAACTTTAAAAGAAATATTAAAATTACTAACTTTACTGTATATAGAGGTTTAAAAAATAACATTCATTGACACAGTTTAGAGGTCAGAGTGTAGATATCTGACTGGGGCTTTCCACTGCATGTACAACTGCATGTAGTTCATGCTGTTGACAGAGAAATTAAAAAAACACAAAATTCCAAACACAGAGACTGCAAAGATTTAAATGATTAATATGTGGACAACAAGAAGTTGACCCTGAAGGTAATGAAAAAGGATAGTAATCTGATGAACTATTTGTCATTCTACTTAGACAGAGCCAAAGTATGATTTCATATCAGTGTTTTGTAGCAAATACTGATCTGTTTTATCAGAGTCATTAGATTTAATTTTCTGGATGGTGATGTAATGGTCAAGAAATCTGAAGCCACTTGTCAAGGTCACCACACTGCGCCAAGAACTCTGCTTGTGATTTTCCCACAGTCCAACATGATAATTCCTTTCATACTTGGCTTGTAAGCAAATGCAACAACATTTTGATGAATACCAGAAAAAAAGATAAAGTAAAACTGGGAAACTTGAAAACAAATTCAAATTTTAAAGTTGGTTTTTCACGAATGAAGTAAATTATATTGTAAAGTTATCATTATTATAATTACAATATTTTTTATTATTGGTTTTTCAATATTATAATTTCTTGTCATGTTTTTGGCCATTAAAATTCCATAAAATATACATTTAATGACAAAAACTCAAATATCTGATTATTAAGTTTTTCATTTGTATGCTTTAAGACTGCTCTAATTTGATAAATCAGGTTGAATGCAAAGCTACAGTTGTCCACACAGTCATCAGACTCCACTTTCAAGCTGTGATTATGACACTGGTCTGAGGTTGACAGAGACAGTGGCCTCTATTGTGCTGTGCTTAGAAGTTGCATTACAACGCAAGTTAGCTTCACATACACATCAGTCACAGCTCTCCTCCATTTACAGATAGAACCTTTGGGGCTTAAGAGAAAAAGAGATTAGGAGTCAAAAAAAGCTACAAGATCATATCATCTCTTTAAACGTCAGACAGCGGCAGAATGGGGCTTTGAAGAAGAGATGACCTCCTAGGTACGTTTCCTCAACAGGGATCAAATGTCTTGCTGCTGAATTCTCTGTAGTCTTACCCCGTTAATGGTCACCCAGGGTACATATTGGTGTTGAGGCTTCAGGCCTTCAGTCTCCAAGGCATTCTGATGCATCAGCTGGTTTCCAGCGTCTCCTTTCACACAGCTCATGATGCTGTCCCAGCTCAACTTAGGGCTGTACACATCCACGCACTACAAACAACAAGGGAAGAAGTAAACCCAAATGGTGTTCAGCAGTGAAATAAGTGGCAGTGACTGAAAAGATGCAGTAAAATACACACACAAACACAACCTTACCTCTTTGGCTGACTTGATGACATCACTGGAGGATTCCATGCAGAAGAGGATCGGGAAAGCCATATCTGTCATGTTCAATATACAAGTCTGCAGAGAACAGGGCAATCAATAATTAAATTAATTACAGTAAACTGTCAAGACTGTGACACTACTAAAATACAACTCTGACTGCAATTGTATCAAAGTAAAAATATCAAGAAACTTCAGTGCTTTTACAATAGCCACATTAAAAAGAACCCACGATTTACACTTACGGGAAGATATTTATCTCAAGTATTTATTTCACTCAATTACAGTAGACTACGTGTTCCTATCTCTGTGTATGCTGGGTTTGTACCTCACCTCAATCATGTTGCCCAGACATTCTTCTTCTCCATGCTGGCACTCATAAGTGTACTTCTGTCCAACACGTTTTTCCTGAGGTTGGGTAGAAGAGGGTAGGGCAATCACAACAATTCAAAAGTTGAAAAAACAAAAACAGAACGCAATTTTGCAGCTAACATTGGGACATATCTCACATGAATATCCCTTTGTTGCGATTTTAGTTTAAGGGAAATCTACTCTTCGATAATTATGTTTATTTGGTTTTATACACACTTTTTTTTTTTTAGTCTCATATCAACTTGTCTTTTCCTGTTTCTGAATTTATCGAAGAATCGTCACATCTTGTTTTCTTTCACAACTCCATCATTAATAGATGAATTAAAATGCCTCTATAAACCCAGAGCTTGATCCACTACTTACCACTGCATTGCCGTAGGGCACCAGGTTAACAGTCATGATGTCACTCAGCATGACCCAGGTTGGGAAGAGCACCAAGCTGAGAAACTGCCTGCAGCCAGGACACAGGCTCTCATAGTAAAGCCCCACCTGGACTGGATCTGCTTTCTGATGAGACCTGGTGAAGTTGGATTCAAGGCACTCCTTCAAGACCTGCAGAATTGGGTATGGGTTGTTATGGAAATTAGCTTTTCAACGTGATCACACAGTGTGCTTCACTTTGAGTGTGTGCATATGCAGGGCCATTTGGTCACAATATAAAAACTCAGAGTCAGCGGTCCTTTTTTAGATTGCCATACATTCAGTTGAAAACTTTGTGGCATTTATGCTACATATCAGTTTAAATTACAATAAGGTTCTTTCACCATCAGTGTTGGGGCCCTAATTATCCCCCATCCCCCACCCACACACCAAAAAAGGCAAAAAATTAGATGTTCAAAAACTACACCCAGTACTTCGTCTTGATTCTGATTGGATGAAATCTGATGCACTTTGCATACTGACAATCATGCATGAAAGTGCCACAGTGTGGAATTTTTACATTTATCTGTGTTTACTGATGTGTGTCTCTGCATGAGGCACAGTCAGACAGACGGAGAGTGAGACAGGCTGTTGCTCTGAGTATGTTACGGGACCAACAGCTGCCCAACTCTTCCTCAGTGAGTCCAGACGACAAAAGTACCGTGTGGGTGTATGTAACGTTAGTGTTTCCTGTGAAACTCAGCTGACGTGACGTCAGTTAAAGCGACAGTCACACTTCAATTTTTTGTAGTCAATTCACAACAACACAGGTATGACTTGTGATTAACTCACAAACTAATGGACGAAAAAAAGTTAACGTGATATTTTAACGCTGTGTTAGAAAAGTGTTTAGGTTGTTGTCCGGAATTCATTATAGCTGAAGCTTCCTGTAAAATTTTAACAGACGCTAGCCATGTAGAAACGGCATTTTTCTTTGTAATTCAAAATGATGTCTAAAACACTCTCCTGATATATCAATAATCTTACCCCACACTGGATGGCTGAGTCCAGGGACGAGCACCACTTTGACGGAGGATGGGAGCAGGTAGAGGGGGCGCAGCTGCCGTACTGACTGTGCAGCCATACGGTCAAAATCAGCAGCAAAGGGCCCTTCATCTTCAGCTACGGCGGCAGGTTTTGGTTAGTTATAAAAGAAAGTCAGCGGCAACTCAAAAACTTCTGCACCGTCCAACTTTAAATACAGCACCGACGCTTCCTCGTGGAGGCTACTTATTTTCTGATTGGCTCTCGATCATATGACTACGACAGCGTCACTAGTAACTACATGAAGAAAAAACATACAGTGAGACCTCGGTTCATGTTTTCTTGGGAGAAAGATTGAGTTATTTTTACAAATGTGTGTCAAAATGTCATGAGGTTTGTTTGGGTGAAGATTTGCCATCATGTAGATTTCAACATGAAGTTTTTTATGTATGTAATCATATTAATAGCCTTTATCGTGACAATATTTTACAAAAAACACTTGCAAATTATAAATTGTGCTGGAAAGTGAGGAAGTGTTTAAAAAGGTATATGAACTATTTTTTTAAAAAAACATTAACAATTATTTAAGCAATACTGCATGTTAATATTGCTTGAATTACTCCTAATAAGACATAACATCCCGGATAAAGTTATTTTGCAAATACAGAGGAGGTTAAATCTAGTTTGGTGAGTTTCTTCTAAACTACAGCACTTTCGGGTCATATGTCTAGGAACTGTTATTGAAGCAATAAAATAAGGTAATTAAACTTATCATCAGGAGGACTTGCAGTCTTGTGATTAGGTCACTTGTCTACTTGGCATGACTTAAACACATCACCTGGTTTGTATAAAAAAGTAAAAAACAGATTGCTCAGCTCAGTTCCTAAGTCCATATGCTGTGCTTAAAAAAGTCATAGGAAAAAAACACTGACTGCGGCAAAAACATCATAAACCTTTGCTATTATGAAAGGTTTTACCTGGTGACTCTCACATGATCCCCCCTAAATTTCCTCCAAATTCATGACAGAGACAATAAAGCAGACAGGAAACGGCATGACTCTGCATGACTCACCTGCTCTCTGTAAGTTTCCCTGTGTTTTAGCATCTCACTTAAAAACAAATGTTTTTACTTTTTCATATTACAAGATAGTAATTAATGTGTAACTTTAATACATTTGTACCTCTGCCATATTTATCTATAGAGTGGAAATGAGGTTTGTACTGTATGAGAAAGTGGAGCTTCACTTGTATTCAAACATTCAGATAGTTTTGGTTTTAACTGCCTATTTGAGGTCTATTTTTCAGTAGCATATAAAAAAGTTCCTAGATACTCTAGTTGCGTCACTGACCACACTACGAGGTGAATGTAGAACTGCTTTCTGTGTGCCTTTGATAGGTATTAACATGAAAAAGGAAGTAGTTTTTTCTTAAAAGGTGCCCTGTTGTTTACATGTAGCATTTGTCACCAAATTCCATTGCGCAAATCCTTGAGGCCCATCAGTTTCCTTCCGCAGAAAACATCTGCAAAGATGACCTTTAAAATTACTAGGAATCCTGTATTGTTTACATCATCACATAGACACACCAAGTACTGTTTAAACATTCATTGTGTGTGAATAAACAGAATAGACACACCTCCTAAAACTATGCTCTACAATGCTGCGGTGGTCCAAAACTCTGCATTGGACTTTTAATGTAGGTGAATCAACCCTTTAACTCAAGAATGAATGAGGAATTGATTCCTCTTTTTTTATTTGTATCATAGGGATATAAATAGTCAATTTTAGAACAACATTGTAAATTATTTCAAACAAAGACAAATTAAGATTATTTATTTGCTTTGTTCATGTCTTAGTTTCTCCCCCTAAAATAACAAACTTTCAGTAAGTGCTACAGATGAGGGATGCCACCCCTTTTTAAGCTTCAATGTAAAAGCATCTAGTGGTGAAAAAAAAAGATTGCACCCAGCTGAATATCCCTCCTCTCATCCATCCCCTCCAAGCATGTAGCAGAAAATAGACGCCTATAAACTCGTCAGAGCCAGCACTTAGTTTGTCCATTCTGGGCTACTGTAGAATCATGGCGGAGCAGTATGTTAAACTCTGTGAAAGAGGATTTCTCTGTAGATATAAAAGGTTGATTCTTAGGTAATGAAAACACAGCAATTCTCATTTTCATATGATTATACACTAATGAAAACACTCATTAACAATATATTCGATTTCTGCCACTTTCTAGAAAATGACCCCCTTAATCCTACACACTTGACTTTTAAGTGAGCCAAATTATATCTAAGAAATGAATATACATGAGTATTTGAAAGAGTAACAAGGTGATGAGTGGCTTAGTATTATATTAAACATACACAACAAGCCCAAAAAAAACAGACAGGAGTAAACTTCATTTCATATATCTTTTATTGTCTTCTTAAAATCATTGCATCAGCCTAAAGAAAGAACCGTACAGATGGAAGAGTACCTGTCTGAGGACAAACACAACTCTGAAGCAAGCTGTACATGAGAGAAAAGATAAAGAAAAGTTGCATCTGAATTAAGACAGACCAACGGAGGGAGGATAACACAAGAGAAGAAGAGTAACCATCTTTTCGTGCATAGGGGTTGGGCACACCTCAACCAATAGGCCTCTGCTGGCTGAAACAACAGTGCTCCCTCTGAGTTCAATTGCACTTTGGTGTAAAGTAGCTTTATCTGACTGCCCCATTCATTTCCTTTCAACATGTTTAGAAAGAAATAGAAACCACATCTGTATTTACTGTGCAATAAGGACTGCTCATCTTTTGCTGCCACTGAGGCAGCGATACACGAGGCAGCTTCTTGGGCAACACAGTGTACATGTACATGTTGAGTGTACATGTTTTAAAGTGTTGCTGCTCTGTTGTGTTGCCCAGGCTGTTGCCGAGTGGATCTTGTCTCCAACTTGCAGAGTTGGGTCTTCAATATGAACTACTGTACACCAGTAAAAATTACTACAACAATCTCATCAGTATTATGGAGCAGATGACAATTTTAAGGCCAAAGCCCAGACTGAGAAGTGTTGATGTGTGAAGAGTCAAAGGCAGAAAAAGGGAAGTGAAAGCACAGTAGTAAATGTCACAATATCTTCAATGAAAATCACATAAAAGCTGAGGCTATAATAAAGAAAATTTGGTCATAAAATGAGTTAACCAACAAATGGAGCAACAGATTCAGCTTTGTTATTTTTACTGTATAGTGCAAAATCAAGAACAATGACTCTTGATAGTTATTACTGAATTTCCAGCTATATTTCTGTACTTAAACTATACTGAAGCATGTTGACCAAGTGGTGCTTCTTTACTGTTGGCTCTTTAAACTGAGGTCTTACCAGAGTCATACTGAAATCTACCAAACAGTAGATGACATGAACAGCAAAAGATGCAACAGCGTCTCAAGTTAAGATTTAGTCCTGCACATACAAGGCTCAGTGTAAGGTGAAGTAGTCAGCAGGTAAAGAATGACAAAGACTGATAAATGCCTGTGTATTATAAAAAAAAGTTAGTGAACTGTCTTGTTGATTTATTGTTTCAAAATTGAGGGAGCACTGTTTTCATAAGTACAAAAAAAAAAAGAGGAACGAACCGAAACAGAGAAAAACAGAACAAGCAGTCATAACATTTTCAAGTTTAAAATGACAGGAAATATTGAAATATAAATCAATCTATCACGTTCCCTCTGAGGGACGGACAGACTGATTCTCAAACGCATATTTACTATTTGGTTAATTACATATTGTAAACATTTGTATTTCTTTTTTTTCTGTATGGAGGAAAAATTTCAAGCTAGCTTATTTTTTTATAGGCTCTGTAAGGTTATCAATAACAGATATGAACAAACAAACAAAAATA
This sequence comes from Acanthurus lineatus, assembly GCA_029814665.1. Classification (NCBI taxonomy): domain Eukaryota; kingdom Metazoa; phylum Chordata; class Actinopteri; order Acanthuriformes; family Acanthuridae; genus Acanthurus; species Acanthurus lineatus. The sequence goes on along the minus strand of JAPZDV010000004.1, from coordinate 8,668,033 downwards.
ACCAACACTTGGACAGACATATCTATTAGCTTTTTTAAAAAGCCAAATAAAAAAAAATACACTCAGGCACCATAAAAGATCACTTTCTAATGCCATCATTGTTCCACGTACAAAGACCTGTGTAAAGAAGTGATCATGAACCGTTGAATCTTGTACCTTTTCTCTGTTAGGTTAACAGGTTTTAACTTCTTCTTTTTTCCCGCCTATGTTTGTTTATGGCCAGGCCAAAAGAATAGAACCCTTCAGCGACCGCAGAGATCTGCCAAAGGACAATACAGTGGTAAGATGGTTCACTCTACTACAGCAACAGTGTCCGATCTGTGGCAGATCTCTGCGGTCACATCTTAAGTGTATCTTTTGTGGTGCAACTTTAACACTCAAGTCTACTCACAAAAAAACAGAGTTTTTCCAAATGACAAAAAAGATTCTCAAGTTCAAGAAAAAAAAAAAGAAACAACTCCTCTCTAATATTTAATAAATGCAAAGCAGCCAAGACTGCATTTAACATATAGACTCAGCTCTGTAAATATTAACACATGTACATAAGCTTGCTTCATCCTCTGAATGCACCTGATAATCATGCGTAATAGATTACATGTATGTCGATCGACTGTCACCACAAAGTTTGTAGCTGATCATGATGAAGCTCGCTGCAGCTGATTAGTAAAAACGCTTGCGTTTCGATAACTGCTCGGATACAAAGCAGCTGTGGAGCAAGTCTAAAGATCGTGTTCACATCGAAAGCCTCTTTCTGATTTGTTTCAAGCACAATCCAAATCAGAGTTACATCATCCAAAAATATAGATATCTAAGAATATATCTCAAAATATTTATTCTCTAGTATGTCTCTCATTCTTCAAACCTATAGACACCAAATATATGTCTTTCTTTGTCAGTGAAAGATGTGCTTTGTGTGTGAGGCCAGTTCAAGAAATATCATTTACAGTGTACCAAAGCCGATGAAAAAATATTTCATTCCTTGAATGATCATTCTTAATATAGAAAAATGTTTTCCAAGAAGCTTCGACACAAATGCATATCTAATAGATGAGCAGGATGAAAGCTTTGAGTTTCAGAGTAACGTCGACCAAAAGTCACAAGCACGATAAAGTCTTCATCTTCTGCCCGTTTGATGCCCGTCTAACTGCGTGAACAGCTTTCTTTGCTACTGAAGTTGCATTGATTCTAGCTATTAAACATATTAACATGGCAAACTGTATATGGCAGATCATAGTGTTTCCCTACACTGCAGAAAGGTTCATCTTAACAAGTGATGCAGGAAGCTTTTTTTCAACATTTCAATTTTTTTAATTTAATCTAAAAACACTGAACAGGCTGCTCAAATGGAGGCAGATCTGTTCTGAGTTGAACTGCAACTAGCTTGCATCATCGGCATAACTTTCCCATACACTTCTGTAAATGGTTGTTTTTTACCTAAAATCCCCCATAAAACCCAGACACAAATCTCACTTCCTCCAATCTGTGTTTTGCCATTCATTTCATTTCACTTTCATGCGTTTCGCATCTGAGGAATTTGTATCTGAAACTTCTGTGGCTACATGAGTACAATAGAGGAAAACAGAACTTTGTTTGTGCTGCCAGAAAAGCATCAGAACTACATTTAAAATCATGTGTTTCCTGAGAAAATATTTAGGTTTATTCCACAGAATTCACTTGTGATAAAAATACTGATGTCTTAAATCTATCTGCATGTTTTTCATACCACTGGCAGAAAGTAAGAAAAATGTCTTAATGTGATTTGGGAGAAGTGACCTTTTAGGAAAATTGATGTTAACCGTCTTGTTAAGTTGGACAATTTTGCTGTGTGGACACAAATTGCATAATGAGCCAGCAGCTCTCCTTAAAGTTGTTTTGAATAACTATTACAGAGTTAAAACAGTCCATATAATGAAACAAACTCTATATTGAAAACATTGCAAACGGTAAAAAGCATCAGAATTACATGACAGTTGTCGACAGCAAAAACAACAAAAGCATATTCTGTACACTGTATACTCCGATATCATAAAGAAAAATGTCAATCATTCCGATAAAATGCATGGAAAGACCTTAAAACTATCAACTAAAAACACTACTGACACTGAGCTTCACTGCTGTCTGTGAGTTTATGGTTGTTGGGCTTTTGACACACTGCTTTGAGTGTGTGGAACAGAGAGAAAAAGTGCAGTCACAAAAGTGTTGGTCCAACAAACTGGATAAAGGATGTGTCAGCAGTGGCCAATGACTCAACCAGATTTCCTGTTCATAAAGGAACTGACTCTTAATCAAAAACACTGACAAATGCTGCATGCATTAACTTGAGAGCTTATCAAATGAGCTTCGGAACAACTGGGCTGGATGTGTACGGTTCACATTGCTATCTTATCTGAGTTTTATTCAAAAAATATACCAGACAAATTTAAAAAAAAAAGAAAGAAAGAAAATACACCAAAGAGATCTAGCTTTGGTGCAGAGTGAGAGAGAGCACCCAGCTACTGTACAGCCCCCACCATAGAGAGAAGGAATATGTAACAACTACAGATGTAACAACAGAGAGGCACAACTAAAAATCAGACTCTCTTCTATCTATAACATGCTCAGATTTGCTCAAACACACAAGCGCACACACGCACACACAGACAGACACACAATCACACACAACATTTATGCTCATTTGCCAGGTACCCTTTTAGTCTTTGATAAATGGCAAATGTGTGAACCACTGGGCACAGCAAATGGCGGTGGCACCACGTCATGACCACGAGGAGAAGACGAGCTCATCGCAATGACTGAAGGCACTTCTAATCTGTCTCACTCACATGTGTGTATAGCCCCCGAATCAGAAGCACCGCCGTCACCTCTAGTTTAATTCTTGGGATTTTCTACTTGCCAAGAACTGTGCAAAGTACAGTACAGTTGACTCGTCCTGACTGAAATCAAACTGATGTGATTGAGACGTTTCAGGTTGTCACAGAGTCGTGACATCCTGAAACGTTTCTGGGTTGTCTGTGGGAAAAAAGTTGCTTACTGAACTGTTGCTTTACTTACTTTAAATTTATCATTTCAAGAAGAGAAATGATGCTATGCTAATGTAACATTTAGTTTGTTGGAAGCTTAGGTCTTCAGATGAGAACATGAATTTGATATTGACTCATTACTGACCTTAAAACCAGAGCAGAAGATGCGAAACAAACCTTAAACTTCTGACCCTCCTCAACAAAATTAAATCCAAATGCTAAATGTGCAACCTTTGAAAAAGTGCACTTATGTTTCCAAAAACTTTCTATTGCAAGTGACTGTTGACTCTTCTATGCTTTTCTACAAAAATACTTTTTTTTTGGCAATCTGAGTCTACTATATTTAAAAAATTTGAGAGGTTATTCATATTCATTCTTTCTCAAGAAATTAACTATGTCAATCAAATATAGGAGGCATCATGTGGCGCCTCTTTTCTCTTTCACGGACCACACAAAGTAAGTAAATAACCCGTGGACAAATGAGCTGTGCTTTTAAAGTGACATAGAACAAAGATGGTACAATCTTTTCCTCAGGCCAAATAAAATGAGGGAAACAGGGAAACTTCACTGCCACAGCACAAAAACGGGGGGGAGGAAACCGATCAGAGAACTCTGCCTCTAGATATAAAATTTATTATCCACATACGACTGTGTTGTGCATAGTACTGTACTACCACACAACATATTATATATGCACTGCAAAAAGTACAATTATCAACCACTGACGCCAAGTGAAACAAAGAAAAAAACAACAATCCAAATGAAGGACTCCATGCATACTGTACTAGATAATCTCTCAGACCACAGAGGCCATGCTATATGGCAAAAAAACAACTGGTTCTTTTTTTTCTTTTCTTTCTTGCTACATGAAAAGACATCCTTCATTTGGCTCACATTAGCTGGATACTGTGGATCCTTAAACAGAATCTAAGAGCATAGCAAATATTCTGAAAACATGAAGAAACACAGCGATGAAACTGTATTAAGTCACATACACTGACTGCATGTGTGTCTGAAATATACTGTACATGAGTTATATTACTGCTTTCTTTTCTTTTTTGTACATTAATGTTCTACAGCTCTGTGAGTCAAGCTTGTGGTGAAATGAACAGTCAAGCGCAAGGGCGGGAAGCAGGAAGTACCGTGAATAAAATCTGCATAAAAAAATAAAACAAAATAAACAAAACAACAACAATAAACATCTGCAAGGACACTGTACCGCTAAAACAGTCTAATCTAAATAGAGACGAAGCAAATACAGTACCTAAGATACAATAGTCACAAAGATTGATGCTCTGCAAGTGTCTTAGGCATATAGAAACAAGACACGCAAGAGGAGCACTAACAGTTATGCCTTAAGTCAATGGCTACAGGTGCTACAGTATTAAAAAGGGTGAAAGAAGAAGAAAGAAGACGGAAACAAAGAGACGCAGATGCAGGAGTCTTTCCACAATTTCCATTTAGAAGGAAACCTGATTCATGTCGAACTGCATTCGTCATTGTACCTCTCCATCTAGTGTATTGTGATTAAGAAGCTGCTCTGTATTCACAATATACCAAATATGTACCATGCGTTTCTGTCCTCCAATACAGCATTGACTGTACGTTGTACCTCGTCGATTTAACAGGAGGCCTGCTGAGAGAGCGCGACAAGTCAAGCGGTTGGAAAAAAAAAGACCATTTTCATAAAAAATATAGCTATATGTGTGCATCTTTTAAAGCTGTATTTTTGTATTTTTGTCTCTGTCGACAGCTGCTCACTCCCCCGGCCGGTCTAAGTCAGGGGGGGGGGGGGGGGGGGGGGGGGGGGGGGGG
>JAPZDV010000004.1:8618745-8663191 GCA_029814665.1 Acanthurus lineatus | reverse complement strand
TCTATGTCGACAGATGCTCACTCCCCCCTCCTTTCAAACTCAGCGTGCCCCCCCCCCCCGCTCTAGTGACACAGGCTTGTGGTCATTCAAAGCTATTACTATGGCACTTAAGCAAGCTCGAAAAATCAATCAATCTTTTTTAAAAAGCCCTAAAAAACACATCAACCCCAGTAATTTCTTGCCCCTTCTCTCCCACATCCACCATTCCCCTCTCCCCCCTCCAGTGACTCCCCACCCCCACCTAGTCCTCTGTTTCTCAGTCGCCTTTAGGTGTGAAGCGAGCAGCCTGGTTTAGCCAAGCCAGTCCTTTCAGTGGATGACAGCTCAGGCTTTTGTCGACAGAGAGTTTGCAGGCAGTCTGGGGATGACAGATTGGGCCTTTGTCTGTGGACAATTAGCTCGTGTTCAAGGCAAAAAAAAAAAAACACAAACCAAAAAACAAAACAAAACAGAAAGAAAACAAAAAACAAAAACAAAAAAACCCAAAAGTGCCTCCTGTAAATTTTCCCATCATCCCTCCATCTGGTTGTTCTCCTCTTGTCCACTATCTTGAAAAGCAACATTTTTTGTGTGCTTATTTTGTCTTCTTTTCAGCACAGTTTTTTCTCTCCTCAAAGGTATTTTTCTTTGTAAATCTTTTTAAAACACCTTTTTTTTCATGACTGACACTGTAGAGTCACAGCTGGCTAATGCAACACTCTCTTCTAGTTAAAACTCACTGCGTCAGCCAGGCTAACTGTACAATGCTTCGTTACTGATGGTAGTGTGCTTATTTTGAAGCCATGCTGTTAGCAAGGAGTGCTCTCTGCTGGACTTGGGTCTGTGTGAGAAATTAGCACCAGCCTCCAGCCAAAAATTTATGAATTTCAAATTGTGGCTGATCAGTCTCTTTATGATCGCCACTTAAACAAGAACAAGCATTGTTCAGAGGTTCAGAGTGAAAAATTTAGTTTCCCCACCCTGGCTGGCGTCCTGCACTGCTGGTGGATGATTCATCTGGCGTGCTGGTTCTGGTTCTGAGAGCAGGCCAGGACCGGATAGGCTAGATTTACATTCAGCTGGTCGTTGTGTTGGACCAAGGAGACGTTTTTGTAGTGGAGCACCAGGTCTTTGAGGGACGAGTACAGATTGTAGGGCTCGGCAAATCCGTAACCTGTGGCCGTCTTATAGATGACGCAGTGCTTGGTGTCACCCTCCACACTGGAAAGAAGGACAGATCAATTTTTACAGCTGCTTCTGTCACTTATTTATTTGTTTAGAATTATATCTCCACTTGACAGTATATTATTATACTTATATCCTGCATCTTTCTATGGAATGAGTTTTAAAAACCCATGAATAAGTGATAACTTCACTATTATTATTTCTCTAAGTCATGTCCTTCACATTGCAAGAAAAGAATGTGTTAATCATCCCATTAAAAACAACTGCATTTCATTGAGGTGACTCAACTAAGGGTCTTGACATCACAAGGGCAGGTAAACGAGCATGGTTTCCAGAGACACTTATGAAATAAATCCAATTTTTTTACCCTGTGCTTGTCCTGCCATGAAAAGCAAACATATCAGTCATCCAAAATGTCTGCAGGATTGTTGTGCAGGAGTTAGTGTGAAACCTTTTGCAGCCACATAAGCTTGTGTGTGACTGTTGAATATCAGTAAGAATGTGATTAATTTAGAAAAAAAATCCCTGCTCTCAGTTTTGCTTTCAGCTGTTATAAACTTCTTCTTTTAGCCACTAGAGGGCAGCAGAAACAGGCTATGAGCATAATACTGACATCAACTGAAGTTTATATGATGAACTTGATGATGAACAACTTCTCATTTGCACATCTAACCATTTACTGAGCAACATTGACATTTACTTAGAATTTCTGTCCACTTGATCAACCTGTCCAATATTTGCACTCCATTATCTCTGTTTATGGTCTGTGTCAGCTGTTTGGGGAAAAATCTGTCCAGTGAGCTGTTAAATGCTCCACTTTGTTCACCAACAGGTTGCTAACTTTATCTAATGTCTGGTGCTGACCAGGTAGTGTATAGGGGGATTTCAAAGCCTTTTTTCCATATGTATAAAAGTTAAAATGTTCCTTTGAGAGTGGTATCTATCTATCCATGGATATGAAAGTGCTTGTGCAATGGAAATGCTTGCAAGTAAAACATTACAGAGAAAATACAGGTGTTGTGGTTATTTTGCTGCATGTGCAATAATGCTGAACATAGGGACCATAGAATCGTTGATTTAATGCTCAATAGTGTTTTTCAGTAGCTTTAGTTAAGTTTTCAGATGATTTCCATTTTGACATTTCATCTCTCTGCAAACTCGTTTTCACACTTTCAATTTAAACAAAAGGTTACTGCAGTGAGCCTTTTATTGCTAAAACATTACTGACAGTAAATATGATGTATAATAGTGTTCAGGTAGTAAAGAAATATCCTGAAATCAAACTAACATTGTTTATATTTGATGTAAGTGGATAAAGAAATACATCATAATGTTAAAAACAAAAAATAATTCTGATATTGTTATTATACATTAGTGACAAAGACAAAGCAAACTTACACTACAGAACAGGCATAGGAGCCCTTCTGTGATTGGCTCTCACGGATGAGGAAGGTCCCGTCACATTTGCCTCTCAGCATTTCCTCAGCCTGGGTGCGTTTGATGTCACCCACATACCAGGTGCACTCATCATGGTGGGGTGAGCCCTCGTCCTCCTCCAGTGAGTAGGAACTGCAAAAGCAGAAATAAAGTAGCAGACACTCGATCACGTGTCATGAACAAAAACGCTGAGCTCCAACCACTCCCTAAATTACAGGTGGAGATACGACAGCAACCACTCATCACATCACAAGTTGCTGAGCTGTCACTTTACTTCAAACACTCACTCATCAGCGTCGTTCTTTATGCCCAGCCATTCATTGATCCTCTTCTGCCTCGTTCCCTTCTGTGTCAGCCATCTGCAAAAGCCAGAACATCACAGATTTAAGGCTAAAAATTTACAAGCTTATATTCTTCACAAATGCTCTAAAGTGAAATCAAAGTACAGAGACAAAGATCTTTTATTGCCTCTCCTTACATTAAGTACTGGTCTCTGGTTTTGCGGAGCTGCATGAGGTCAGGCTTCAGGCTGTTCATCTTCTTGTCGATCTCTCTGTTCTCAGAGACCTGCTGTCTCAGGTCCTGCTCCAGCTTACACTTGCTCTCATGGATCTCCTTCACACGAGACTTCAAACGCTCAGAGTTGCTCTGAATCCTTATGCAAGAGAAAAAACAAAATTATGTCTACAAATATGTTTCTTTACAAAGTCAGTGCTTTAAGTTTATGCTGTCTTGCTATTGCAGTTGACTTATATCAGGATCACTAAAAATCTCAAACACGCAAACATCAGTTTACTTTTGAATCTCTTTTTCGTTGCCCTCCCGTTGAAAACGCTCTAAAGACTCTCTGCTGTAGCGCTCCTGGGTCTCACACTGCTCCTCAAAGATCTTGATGGTCTCATTGAAAGCCTCGATGGCTGTGCGCTTCATCTGCAGCTCCTGTAAAGAAAAGAGGGACAGTTTGTTTTTCAGGATATCAAATTAATGTATGTTTATACTGTACATTTACAGAATAGATATGGTGATTTATTAGACTGTGTATGTGTTTGTATGTAAGTGTCTATTTCTCATACCTGTGAGGTTCGTGTGTATTCCTCGTACAGAGAGTCATACTCGCGGCTTTTTTCCTGGTACTGCTCGTGATACACTTTCAGCTGCTCTCCCACCTCCTCTATGCTGTCCTCCTTCACCAACTGAGTCATGCAAAATGGAGGTAAGAGAAAAAAAATTACCACTTAGGTGTACAAGAACAAAACAGAGGAGGCTTGCAGAGGAATTTTGCTTGTAAATAAAGCTGATAATTTAAAGTTTTTTCAGTAAATTCCAAGACTCAAATCCATAATGGATAGACTGCAACATAATCCCCTGCATCACCAACCTGTTGGTATTTGGAAACAGGGTACAGAAGCTTGGTGTCCAGTTTGGCGTTGTACTGTGCCAAAGACTCGTGGCGATAGTGATTGATGAGCTCCACTACAGACATGAAAGTAAGAGGCTCAGAGAAGCCGTACCTCCCGTCTCGATGGTAAATCTTTATGAGCTTGTTATTCCCCCCTTTCCTGCAGGGGGAGACAAATGAAAATTAAAAGAAAGTAAGAAGACATGGCTGTGTCAGCTGCTTGTCTGTCCTCTTTTAGAACAGATCTGGTTTGTTTATACTAATCTCACGTTAATTTTTTATTTCTAGGGAATCAGTGCTGCAGGCAAGATGTCAATACTGCAGATGTTCAACACAACAACCTTTAATAGATGTCCTTAAAGAGATGTTGCCTTACCTGAGGGTGAGAGTGTACTCGCCCTCCAGTTTACTGGAGGCATCCCGGACCAGGAAGGTGCCATCTGGAGTGTCTCGCAGCTTTTCATTCACCTCCTCTCTGCAAACATGATGACATGCAGCATGCAGCAATTATTTTAAGAATACAAATTATATTTGAATGCAATTCAACAACATGATAACTAGATTTGTCTTTGATTGAATTTTGTTAATTGAATCGATATGGCTTTCAAACTCGCACTTCTGTCAATGACATCTTTATCCAGTATTTGAAATATATGAAAATGTAGCCTGAACTCTGATCAAACTCAACAGCATCTGTTTGCAAAGTTTACCTGGAGATTTCTCCCCAGTACCACTCAGCATCGGTCAGCAGGCCGCTTGTGTCTGTCATGGCTGATGGTGCCATTTTTGACTTGACTGGCTTCGCTGGAAGAACTGGAAACAGACACAGACATAAACACAAAATGATTACCATGAAAGCATTTTTTATTAATGGCACTGATCCACATTCACTCCCTAGAAGTGAAAAAATGCCTTCAAGTATGAGTATGAACTTTTCAGTGTGAAAATTTTTGAAGTTTGACAGAAATACCTCTAAGAGTGTCATTCTGGTACAGTTACCTTTTTACTACATATGAATGAAATGTCTTTGTGCTGAACTATACACAACCTTACTAAACTAACATACCTGGAGGAGTGAGGTCTTGGTCTGTGGTTCTCTCTATCAGCAGCCTCTCCACCACCAAACCAGGGAGCTCCTCATCCATAGATAACCTACAAATTAATTAATCAATCAGTCAATAGACACTTAAACAACACACAACTGAAACTCCCAATTCAACATGTTTGCTGAGCCCAAAGTTACACAGAACAAATTCACATAGAATTTTCCTTCCACTTGGGTATAAAAATAACCAATCCAAACTTACCATTGGGAGGATGGATCTGTCCGTATCAGCAGTGGTCCGAAGATCTGTCCCAGTGTGTGTGTGTCCAGGCCATTGCTGGCCTGCGCCTGGGTGACCTTGGCCAGGTGTGTGAGGAGGTACTGTAGGGTGAGACGGTGATGAAGAGGGATGGCGGTGGCGCTCTCGAGGACCAGGCTTACCTCCCTGTCATGGCTTCCAGCAACTGCACCATCTGAAAGAGGTATTCAAATAACCATGAAGTGGATCAGCACATGAACAGCAACCATTTAATCAGGTTTCACCACATGACAAGAATCTGAGAAGAGTCAAGAGACAGAATACAAGAAAATCATGATTGAAGATGATAAGGTATTGGTATTTTGCCTGCATCTGAAAGTCCGACTCATTCTTACCCAAATGCACGGACAAAGGGGGTCGATGAATATTTCAGTTAATAGTCCAGCATATATGTGAAATCAAATCACAGTGTCCTTTGTGCAGAGGACAATCAGCCAAAGCATTTCTAGCATACCACAGTGAGCTCATCCTCTCCTGACACTTGACTCTATTTTCTAAATGCTGACATGCAACTGACCGTGATCAGCTGCGTATGAGGCTCAGTTTAGGCCACAGGCAATTCTTTCACTTAAATTACAGTTATTAAAGCAATGAAAGGTGCTTGCTATCCACTAAATCAGCAGCAGGCAGCTCATTTATTTACTACACAGCACAAAATCTCTTTTTTGTCCACACTGCATAAAACCCCCACAACTTATATTTCTACTTATAGATCCAAAAACATTTTTGGTAAAAAGGGACGTATAAAGTGAAAGGGTGACTTTAGTTCCCCTGTTTCAATTACAGATGAATTTTTCACGAGTTTTCTTGAATGGTGTTATTTTCTTCATACTAGATCTTGAGCAGTCAGAAAGCCAAAGAGATTGAGAACAATATGACTTCAGTCGGCCCTCTGAATGTTTAAGCTCATTTAGTGCACAATGTGTGTGCTTTACATATTTAGTGTCCACAGCATATCACTGGTTTGTAGATTCACAACTGCATATTTTCCAAAAGCATACAGTACCACTGCTTTCACTGTGTGCTTGAAATTTCTGAATATGTTTGAACATTGATTTGCAGTGACACTTGGATGAGAATTCATCAAGCTTTAAGGTTTCAGATATGAGTAAACCTGAGGATTATTTTCCTCATGAAGGGATTAATGCAATTTGGTGAGATATCTTAAAATTGAATTGTTGTCCATATTAGTCCAAAATAGTCCACTTGCTATCGGTAAATGACAAAAAAGAATCAAATCCTTACTTCCAAGAATCCTAATGTAGTTTGTGTGCATGTGACAATCCAAAAGCTCTAGCTCCCTGTTTGTCTACTGTTTGCCTTCTGAATTTTATCTTCAGCTGACTTGGCAGCTGATTATATTACAAGTATGTAACTGTAACAATTAAATTGACAAAAAAGAGAGAAAGATGGAAGTATGGCTTAACACTCACTCCTATGAACTGTCTACTTTAAACAAATCACAGCTCCTCTAAGGTTGCTTTAATACTAAACCTACATTAACTGAAAACCCTTCAGAAAGTAACAAGTTAATGTAAAAAACAAAATAACAGTTTGCTTTGGAAAATGGTTGGCAGTCAGGTTATAATCAGTCGTTTTCATCAGCCAAAAACCTCTGTGAATGGTCTGTTAACAAGAAATTAAAGAGACACATCAAGCTGAAAACCTCTTCTAACCAGCAAAATGTGTTTAGTCAGAGTAAGTGTCATGTTGAAGCTCATGAGCTGAGCTCTACCTGCTGATTGCTGTAGGACCTGCTGCTGCAGTGTGACAGCAGCTTGAAGATGAGGGTAGATACAGGGGGGGATGACGGGTGATGGGAGGTCTCTCAGGTAGCACAGGACACACTCAGACAGGGGGCCCACATCTTGCTGACCAGTGTCACTCTCTGGAACCCAAAGACATGCAAAAGAGACATTTAGCGACAAACGCTGAAGAGAAAAAATCTGCCAAACTTAATCAAACCTGATACCTGAATGTGAATCTGAACACAATAATCTGGTGATAGTGGAGGACTAAGGACTTATAAAATGTGATTTTATGTAATCTGTAGAGCCTTACTGTATGACAGTGTAAATGCTCAAAAAACATCACATATTTATCTCTTGAACTTTCTGAGATCTACTTTAGTATGCATTGTATAAGCTTGCTAGATATTGGATTTCTGGAATCAATAATCAAAGAGTTAAAACAATATAAAACAATATAAAAATGTATGACTGGTGATATATTATATCGACTATGGTTTTACATTTCTCTACTGCAATTTCACATATACAACAATACATATATTTGTTGTAAGCAGATATATATGGAATCAGTCTACTAGCTCTGACACAATAAGTAAAGATTTAAAGACGATATTTCTGCCTCTGGTTGACCCACCAGAGCTCAGGCTGTACACCGGGCTGTCTGAACCTGAGGATTCACTTGTTCTGTACAAGTTCCTGCTGTCCAGACCTGAGAAAAACAAAAACAGCAGCTGAATAAAGGTTCACACAAAAGCAGAACAAAAGAAGAACAAAGAAGAAAATAGAAGGAAAATCTAAAATAGCAATGGTATCTTCTACCAATAGAAACCAGATATTCATAAAATGAAACGCACATGTGAGTCCTAAGCTGCAGCCAGAAGCTCAGTAAGTAATGCAGGAGATGACGCTGCGACTGCGTGACTTGAACTAGATTATCTACTGCATTGTAAACGACATGTTGTGAGACGCTCAATAATACAGACATTTAATAAGCGGCTGGACAATGTCAGTTTGAGACAAGTTGTACGTGACAGAGCACATGGCCAGATCATTTCTTTGAGAAATACAGAGATAAACGCTGGAATTAATTTCAGCTGCGTGCTGCTTTCTTTCCAGTCTCACATCCAACAACAAGGAGAAGGTGATCAATCAAGCATTATTTACTAGGGCAGAGTCAACACATGTTCCAGTGTTAAGTGTTTCATTTTTGTTCTTTTCTTTGAATTTATTTAGTAACTCTGCTGCCAGACACAGAAACTCAAAACTTGAAAGTGAAATATGAAATTACTTTAAATAGACAGCTCAGGCACTATAGGTGAACTTTCCAGTCTGAGAAATTATAAAGGAAACTCAAAGAAGAAGCCTTTCAGCATTCCAATAAACCAATCTATACTATTTAAAAAGACTTTTCCATTAGAGGTAGAAAAACGGATCCCGGACTTAAAAAACATTTAGGACCACTTGGTCTAGACAGCTTGCATCTAGGAGACACTTCCTTGGGACTCGACAGTCTCTCAGATAGTTGTGAAAACCACACCATGCAGTCAGAGTGTGTGAGTGTACATTCAACCCTGGGACGTAATTCAGTATACCTGCTGCATTATATTATTCACATTCAGAGACAGACCTACTGACACTCACTGCCAATGACGAGCATGAAAAGACTGCTCTCAGTTGAGAGGTCAGGAGATTCTCATTTGAAATGTTTCAATCTGCTATTTATAACTTGTCTGCTTCTCTTTGACTCAGTTTCTTCCTTGTGATCAACATTGATTGTGTTAGACTTCAATTAGGTCTAACAGCATTATCCTGGATTCACCTCATCACTTCATGAAAAGATTAAAGCTGTGTCTAAATCCACACAACAAACTATCCCTAATCAGATTTTGAGACTGTAATGAAGTGTCGAGCTGAAAAAGTGACAAATAAAACATACTTTAAAAAGTCTATGTGCTTCTGAAACAATGCCAGTGTGCAGTTGTGCAGTTCAGGAGCGTCTCTGCACAATGCAAAACACAAGAAATTTAAAGAAGCAACTCACAACTGATTAAAAAAGGAATGATGCAGTTGAAGACAGAGGAAAGAAAGTAGAGGATAATAAATATTTTATCTTCAGAGAGGTATGTAGCTTTCAACTTATAAAGTTTATTTTTTTGTCATTTTGAAGTCAGCATGTGTAATGTATCTTTTTCTGTATAAATGGTATATGTTGTTTTACTCATTGACTACATACAGTCTATACACAGTATGTAAATGCATTTGTATGAACAACTTAAAAGCTGCAATTATTTCTCTATTAATCAATAAGGCAATCCACAGAAAAGTAATCAGCAGCTGTTACAATAATTGTTAACTTTTTTTTCATTTTTAAAACAAGATGGCAAAAAAAATTACTTGTTTCTGCTTTCTCATTTGTTTTTTTTTTTGTTTTGCATCATTGGCAAAAATCTCTGGTCTGAGACAAAACAACCACTTTTATCATTATATTGAACTCACTCATATGAGAATAATAATTGGCCAGAAAAATAGTAACAACAATGAAAGTAGTTATTAGTAACAGCCTTACATATCTGTGCATGTGTGTATGAATGAAAGACAGATGGAGAAAAAATTCAAAAAGTAGGACTGAAAAAAAAAGAGGCAAAACTGTGAATGGAGTCCCACTGAGCACTATTTGTTAATAACATAGTGTGAATCAAACCCACTGTGCAGGACTCTTGACGGGCCAATGAGAGCAGTTCTGACTCAAACCACATCGGTCTTCGATGTAGAAATATCAAGTCACAAACCAACTGAGGAGGTACTGTTAGCGTGCATGAGCTCGTGTGTGCACTTGTACAACTGTATGATTGCCCGACTGGGTCCACATGTCTGTGTGTCTACACTTGTGCAAATGCTGGCATGAGAGCAGGAGGCAGATGGCAGGAGGGAGACAGTCGCACGTAGACGGAAAGACGGGGAGGCGAGACAGACAACAGATGAATATGTTGGCCGGCTGACACGGATATACCTCTTTTCTCTATGGCTTGGATCAGGCTGACGAGGGCTGGGGGAGCCGTCTCTGGCGGTGTGAACTGCTCGCTCAGGTCCGGCACAGAAACAGCTGAAACAACAACACAAATCACTGTTACACTTCTGGCACAACCCCTCTAGAAGTCCATGGGGGTGCTGCAGCATTGACAAGGGCACAGTTAACTAGGAGTAGTTGGACATACAGAGCATGTGTAACATTGTGAGTATAAATACGATCTCTGAAGAACACCACAAAATGCGACAAGGTGGATTTTAGCACACATTTTGTAGGAAACAGATCGGTTTTGCAAAAAGTGTCAGAACAGTTATTCTTCTGTGTTGCATTTGTCTGTACAGAATTTTAATAAAAAAAACACTAACCAAAACTTAGAGAAAACCTAAAACTTGTAATGCAAGTCACTGTGTTTCCTTGTAGTCTGGAAGTCTAGCTGATGAGATATATGATAATATTAAAACTAGAACAATTTAGTGAAGGTACAAAAGAATAAAAGAGGCTTTATTCAGAGGAGTGAAAATAAAAAAGGCCAAAAAAAAAAAAAAACAGACTGCTGATGGTGAGCAAAAACTTTATCTACTTTACAACTCCCCATAGACTAAATCAAACATCTTTTCAGTCCGAAAGAAAGAGAAAAGGAGACTGCAGGAGGGAAAAAAAAGAGAGATCCCATTTCCCTCCCTCCCCTTCCCTCCCTCTCTTTTTTTTCCCCTTTTCTTTTCTCCCCTCTTGCTTTCTCTCCTCCCCTCCGCTCCATCCTGCTCGGTGTTTCGCCTTAGCTCTTTGCGTGAGTGGAGCACAATAAAGGATTTAATCAAAACTCCTGAACAAGCAAAAGCCCTGTGGCAGTGTGCCAGGCCCAGCTCAGCCCGGACAGGCAGGCAGGCAGGCAGCGCCTCCTATTTGGCCCCGGAGCAGGGCTGCGAGCCGGGGGTTGAGGGGGTGAGGCGGGGGGGTAACGGTGGGAGTAGGGAGGGCCTGGCCTGGCTGGGGCTCGGCAGTAGGCTCCTGTTCCTGGCACGGCTCGGCTAAACCGCTGCTGATTATTAATTTGGGGAGTTCAGACAAGAAAGGCCGCGTCAGCACATTCCACCCCACCCCCCCACCCCCCTATCGTTCTTATTCTCAGTTTCTCTCGATGTCTCTCGCCCTCTTTTCTGTCCTTTGCTCTCGTGAATTCTTGCTCTTGTTGGACTTTCTCTCTTGTTCCTTTTCTCTTTTTCTCCACTTTGGTCTCTTTTACTTGAGTTTACAGTCTGCAAACATGTAATCACCTGTCTGTCTGTCAGTCTCTCTCTCCATCTCTCTCTCTCTCTCTCTCTCTCTCTCTCTCCCCCTGTATCCAGCCTTGCCAGTTCAACATGAAAACTTTTGCCTGGCAGTATCTCCAGCTCAGTAGTGAGCGCACGGACAGACCTCTGCCTCTTCTTTATGCCTGTTGGCCATTTTGGCTGGCAGGCCCCTCCCCCCCCCCCACTCTCATCACAGAGCCTCTCTTCAGGGTGCAGGACAGTTTTCACATACATGTGAGCGCAAAGTTACAAACCCAAGTTAAACATCAACATTTGTCACTGCCTACTATAATTTCTCATATGTGACATTTTTGATATGGCTTCCATATCATTAGGACGGCGTACTTAACCAGGGTACAAAATCATCACATAATTGTTGCAAAAAGACTTGTAGGAGGTATAAAAACTCCACAGGAACAGATTGTACCTCTTGGTTTAAAAACCAGGGCCAGTCTCATGTCTCTCCTCTAACCTGGTGATCAGACCAATAACAGGTTTGCATTAAAAGTCAAGTGGCAATGCTGGAGACACGGGAAGATAAAATATAATCAGGGAGTCCAATGTCAGTAATGGATCAACAGAGTTTTTAAGGTCCAGTATGTAGGATTTAGATTCCATGAGTTATATGACATAAAGGGAATATAATATTCATAATATGTTTTCAGCAGTGTATACTTACCTGAAAACATGAATAATTGTGTTTTCGCTAACTTAGAGTCTTCTCAACTACAGAGGGAGCTGGTTCTACTCAGTCCATCATGTTGCACTGCCATGTTTCTACAGTAGCCCAGAATGGACAAACCAAACACTGGCTCTACACAGGGCCGTTCATATTTTTACCAGTTTTGTGGTCTTCTTAGGTTCTCTTGCATAGTTGGAAAGGAAAGGTGAGCACAACAGTGCAATTTGCATCTCCACCACTCTGTAGTAAGTTCCGACAGGATTCAACAATGGTGGAAAGTTTACACAGCGACAACTTTGATCCACTCTCGGATTTTTATTGATACACATAATAACCTGTTCATGTTATTAAGTAATCTGCCAAAAATGTGAGTTTGCACATTTCCTGTGTTACCAACACTGACGTCTCTTTGAAACGAGTAAGGAGGCTGTGTCTTTTTACGCAATGCTAACACGGTCTGAATGCAGTCAAGGGGTTTTGTGACAATGATGATGTCACAAGACATCTTCCTTTGCTCCTGACCAACAAAAGTCACAAGAAAAACTGCCACTAGAGGGCCATGTCATGTACATATAAACACAGGTTGGCATTTAAACAATCAACCATTTGTCTCGTTTTTTGGTCAAGTGAAAAACTGCAAACAATTTGGATCACTTCATTTTTTATATTTGCTTAATCCCACGCATTCCTATAAGGAGTGTCATAAATACAGACACAGCAAAATGCAAATGCCATTGCTTTAGAGAGCAGAGTGTATTAATTATTTAGTGCAACAGAGCAAAAAACAATCCCCATGGAACTCATATACAGTTGTGTTTAGGCAGGTTGCAGGCAATAAAACAGGGAAATCATATAAATGAGGGAAAAACAAATACAGGCTATTAAAACACTAAATGAATGTGGTCTTGTAGTTTGGGAGGGGAGCGGGAAGGAAAAATTGATTGCCATATTTTTCCCAAGAAGAAGGAGCATTTTCGCTCCATGCAAACAAGCATAAACACTTTTTTTTCTCTGTATATTTCTCTTCACCTGAAAAAAAAGCAATTTAACTTTTTCAAACTAAAAAATTCTCTTTGTTTTCGTTTTGCAGCAGTAGCCTTGAAGTCTTGTCAGGGTTTTGGAAAGGTAGGAAAAGAGAAGGAAATGTAGAAAGAGAGGGGAAAAAGAGAGAGAGATAAAGTAACAGCAACTCATTAGTCAATTAGAACCACTTCCTTGGCAGACTGCATGCTGGGAGACAGGCATATGACTTGACATGCCCTGAGACGTAGCCAATGTGAGAGATAAAGAGAAAAACGCATGACAGAGAGTCTAGTTTGGCACTCTTGCACTTTCACAAGTAAGTCCTGGTAGGTTTGAGTCCTTGTAAGTCTAGTTTCTGCATGTATTCACTGTAAGAAACTACAGACAAGATCTCATGACTGCGTTTGCAATTTTACTTATGAGAAGCTTTGATAAAGGCATTCCAGCAAGTAAATCATGATCAAACTGAGACATTTAACAACATGAAAAACAACTGGAAAGTTATGTGTGATGCATGCTTTCTACACATAAAGGTGGAAACGTGAAGGTCAGATGAATGTTGCACATTCTGTCTTTGAGTGATTGCACTGACAGGCAAAGCAGCAGACAGGCTGAAGTAGCTCGAATGAAGCACAGCTATTTGAAGCAAAATATTTGCTCTATATCTTCTGCATCTCTATGCTTATGTAATGTAGCTGGCTCTGCGGCATTCTCCCTCTCAAGGCTTTGTGTCAGAAAATGAAATGCAGATATGCAGCATTCACAGAATCTCACTGCTTGAATTAAACCGTTGGAATTTCCTCACTTTGAGTCAAACATTTTGATACGTGCGGATTTTCTGTGAATGTCTAACTGAGCACTCAGAAAATATGAATGAAAGATGAAATTCAACAACCACTACTGATGTGACAGATCATTTGTTATTTGAAGTAAACACTGGATTTCACTCTTTTTATTTGACAAAACTCTAAGTAATTGACATAGTATACTCTAACATCAAGTCCAAACAAGAAGTCACTAGAAAAAGCAATGTACTGTACCAAGACCATAGTGATCATAATAAAGGTTAGTGTTGAAAAACATAGAAACATACAAATCATTGAGTATAAAAAAAGTTATAAATACCCTAATAATGATTTCTCAGAATCTAATTCCTTGTTTTGTTTCATTTCTCTGGCAGGGTTAAGAAGCCCATTAATGCTTGGCAAACATAAATATGTTTGTTTGGACAAAATAATCTTAACTAAAAGGTGCATAACTTGGTGTTTCCAGAGCTTTAAAATTCATCTCAGAGTCTATAAGGGCAAGTAAATGGATCCTATGTTTAGATCAAGACTGTCAAACTTCGAAGAGCACCAGATGTTCACCATATACTAAGGCTGATTCCTTACTGCAGCAGCCCGGGTTCGATTCCAGCCCAGGATCTTGGCAGTGTGTCATCCCTTCTATCTCCCCCCTTTCCTGTCTCTACTCAGCTGTCACTATCCAATAAAGGCAAAAAGCCCGGGAAAAAAGGCTGTCAGGATTCCATTTGCACAGGGTCATGAATGAACTTGCCCAAAAACTAATAAAATAATTAAGTTCGACTGCGGATTTTCAACACTCTTCTATTCCAGTGTAATTGAAGACTCCACAGAGGTAAAATTCACAAGCTCTGCCTAGCTCACTTTACCAAAATCATAGGCTGCTGGAGCATTTCTGAAGCAGTAACCAACTTCCCAATGCTTCATTGTCCTCCAAATGCACTATTTTAAGGCCAAACTGAAACACCATTATCAACAAATGAGGATTAAATTTGCCAAAACATTTTTAAACTCCACTGGTTACTCCAGACATGTGTTTCTTACTTACAGTGGTGACAAGGCCAGTTGGTGTCTGGCCCACGGAGGGTGTGTAACAGTGTGTATGCTGCTGGTCAGGTTTCACTGCTACATGTCCTGCATGCATCACAACCATGTGGACAGGCAATGCATCATGACTGCGCACACCATCCATTCCTCTGTCACAACATGCATCAAAGCCACACGTGTACAAGTGAGCCCCTGTTACCATGTCAAACACCATGTGATGTCTACACAACACTGGATATGATGTTACAGCCCTGAAGGCACCACTGAGATGGAAATGTTAATGCAGAGATGAGCTACAGAAGCTCTAATAACAGGTTGACAGAGATGGGTGTTTTTGCAACATGACTCGAATTTATAGGGTATAATATATATTTGGGTGTAATAAAAGAGTCAACAATTCAGCAACTTCTGTATTAAAATGTCACCTATGACTGTACAAAGGAGCAAAAAAGTTTAACCTCTTTATGTAAAAATAGTCCCCTGTAACACCACACTAACAGTTTCATGAAGCAAAAGTTCGTATTAAATTTAGCTAAGCATACATTGGGAATTTGAAGAAAAAAATTACATTTCTATGAGTACAGGGTGTATAAGTGGTTTGTCATCTTACTAGCCCATGTAGACATTTGAGATGTAATATCTTGCAGTAAAATAATGTGTTTGACAATTTCCATCGTCACCTGATTTAGCAAAAGTGGGCTTTTTATTAACGTGTCCCCCTTTCAGTTATTTCAACTGTTCAGCTTAGTCCAGTCTGCTAACTGTTTAGGTCGGTGCTGTTTCAGCTTATACTCAATACAGTGAATGTGGCAGTTAAACATTTGAAGTGTTTTTTTATTAAGTTCTACATATTATTGAGCACTACATTTTTTTATCAACTGTGTTGATTGTAATGTTAGTAGGCTGACACACTGTGTTGCGTTTGTTGGCATTTTTGTAAATGTTTTATCTACAACTGTCTGCATGGCTCATATCATTGTGTCCAATTGTACTGAGTGTTATACAGTCTAAAAGTAACAGGCTTGTGACTATATAAGTTCTCCTAAACTGCTCTAAACATGTTTCAGAAAACATAGTTTTCTACAGCTCTGCAAAAGTGTATCATGCTAACTTGACAAAACTCTTGGAGAATAACAGGACAGTCAGAAAGAGAAACCAAATACAGCTGGTTCCTATATTTGCAGTTGGATAGCATGGCCTTGGCTTAAAATGTAGCCTTCATCTACCCCCTTTTCAGCCTCTCCATATCTTTCCCATTCACTTTCTCAACTGTCTCAGCCCCTCTGCCACCCCCTCCATGCGTTCTTTGAAAGTGTTTTCCTGGTAAGGCACAGGGAGCGGAGAGCGAGTGGAGGCCTCTCCTTTCTGAGAACTGGCCCCGCTAACATGGTTTATAGCTGCCCAGAGTATCAGACGTGTATGTGCATCAGGGAGAGAGGCTGCAAAAAAAAAGGAGGGAGGATGGGGGGGTGGGATACGGAGTACGAAGGGAGGAGTTTGCAAAAATGCCAAGCCATGGTTCACTTCAGCAGGCAGTTAAAGTGAGGCCAGGGAGAGGAGAGAAAGGAGGGAAAGAGAAAAAAAAGAAACTCTCTGGGTTTGTAGGCTCATTTCTGCTGCAAGTTGGGAAACGTTTTACCTTCATATCTGAGGAATGAAATGGATATTTACTCACAGTTTGTTACATACAGTATAGTAACATGTAGCACACTGTGCACCACAAAGCTGGACATGTATTAGTTTACCTGCCAAAATAAATTTAAAGAAACTTTTTTTTCCGAATAGGCTATATTGTTGTATTGTAATCATGGTTTGTTCAAAAATTAAAAACCTGTTTTAGCATAAAGTGTGATGCATTTTATTTTCTGTGCACAAGACAAGGGAATGCACACAAAGGTGAGCTGCATCATTAAAACAGATGAGCCTTTTTTGCCGTCCTTATTAAACAAATATTTATATTTATATAAAGTTGTCAGTAAACCCAGAGTCCTTTTCTTTCTATGTAATATGAGAAAAGAGAAAAGCTTAGCCGTTTGCATCTTTTAGCCAACAAAAAAACTTGCATTCTGCATTTCACCCGTTCCTGCTAAAAAACATTGGTATATCAGGAAGCTGAGTTGCTGTCAACATTCTGCAGTAACCTGATTACTTAAATGCAAATGAGAGACCTGGTTTCCTTAATCTGAGTAAGGGATTAAGAAAAGCCCCGTTAACAGCAGGGCTGAACGATATGCAACAAAAATCATACTGCAAGTATTTTGACAGATTTTGTGTTTCTAATATGGTTCACAATTTTTTTCAGAATGGTAATTCACATACAAAATATGATGCTGAAGTTTGTATCAAAAAAGGTTCTACCAGGCTTTAATGTGACGAGGCCTTGAGACTGATAATGTATCACTGCAGCAGCAGTGTGAAGAAAGGCAACAATTGTATTGAAGCTGTATTAAAAATGATTAAAATCAAATTTAAAATAAAAATAAAAAAGCTCGACGAAATGAGAACAACTTTGTTATTGAGGAGCAGGTCCTTGCAGTACACTCATCAGTCAAAATGCTCTGACAATAAAAAAAATCACTGATAAAATATTTTGCCTTCAAAGGCTGTAATTATACTCAAAGTTATCGAAGGCTTGAAATAAATCTTCTAACAGATCAGCTGCATTATAGTGACCACATTACTGCAGTGCATATAAAGTGCATTTTATGAAGTAACCGATTTCCCTTCAGTATTTCCTATAATGTAATGCTTTCCTTTGTGCACACTAACTTGGTTCTGCAATGTGCAGGAGAAAATCTCAATTGGACTATGACCTTTCTTATCAAAGCAAACTAACTGCTAAGAAAGCTGTGTGTTCTAGTATTGTAGTTTCAAAAACTGAGCTCTTAGTCAGTTTTCTTCAAAGTTCAACTGCATGCTACAGGATGGACGTTGGGGATTAAACCTGTAACTTGGTCAACCTTCCTAACCACAGCCCCTCAATGCCAAATGTTACAATCCCTGCGAATAGTAAATGGGCTTCACCGACAATAGTTCTATTCACATGACATCCAGGGCCTCTGTGCCTTCAGGGAAATGAAGATGATATTTGTAAAATTTGGGCCTGACCATTTCTAATCTACAATGCACTTTTGGTGCTAAGCCAAGGTATCCTTCCTTCAGCCACTGCCTAGTCCCCCCTCTCATCCCCCTCTCTCACGGTTTCACTCGTTTCTTCTGCCCCTGTCGCTCCACATCACAGACAAAAAACGCCTGCTGCCCAACTGGTTTGTCTCACTGTCTGTCAAACCAGGAGTGTACTGTTGTCCTCCTCACCTGCCTCTGCCGAGAAGAGTTCACGCCTGGGCTCATTCACTAACACATCTTTTTCACTCTCAAGTTTTTATATTATTATTATTGGCATGAAGGGATCTAATTTGATAAGAATATTTGTGCAACAGCTATGATGACATATCAGAAAAAAATTTACAGAGATGAATTCAAGCTAATGAATTTGAATGAGGCCCAGTGTACTTTGTCGTACACGATGAATAGCCCATTGGCTCAACCAAAGGTAATTCAGAGTTCACAGTCTACGTGCTCAGAGTGGTACTTATCCCATCTGTCATAAAAAAGCACATAAAATGCACAGGGGATTTAACAGAGAATACAGCTTTTGACAGGGGAGGAATGGATGGTTTCATGTGCAGAATGATATAAAAACTTTTATTTATCTATTTTGGCCCTGTGCTACTTTTTCTCTGGCATCCCATACAAGGAAGCAATAAATTTACCAGCTGAAGCCAAAAGCAAGGGAATGCAAATGAGGAGAAAATGATGGAAATCTTGGGAGTGTGGTAGAACTCTGGTAACAAATCAAAGATTTTACTTGAAGTTGAGCTCGCTAAGTTTGACCAAATCCATGCCAAGTGTGTGTTTGAGTTGGATGCTGTTGCAAGCTGAAAGCAGGCTCCTACGAATAAATATCATGCGTGCCTGTTCCCAAAGTCACGGGAGCGAAGAGAGGTGTGAGAGAACAGGGTGCTTATCTCAAAGTAAAAAATGTGACACAGTATTCCCTGAAATGTTAATAGCTCTCAACATGCATGAAATTAGTCTTGCATAATTGTAAACAGTACTAATAACCCCTCCAGTCTCAACGTTCCTTTCCTTTCCATGGGTGAGTAGGGGGTCAACAACAAGTCCCAGTGAAGGAGAAGCTAACATTTTTGTGCAGATAAGCCCAGATGCAGTTTGGACGACAAAAACGCAAAAGCTCTAGTATGTAGGATTTACCGGAATATGATATTGTAAAGACATAGTCATCAGCACATAATCATCTGTAAATAAAAACTATTCTGTTTTTATTACCTTGAAATAAGCACTTTTTATCTACTAAGGCTGGGGAACCTCCTTAAAAATATCCATCATGTTGTACCACCATATTTCTACAGCAGCCCAGAACAGACAAACCACAGACTCCTGCACTGGGAAGGAAATAGCGAGCAAAGGGGTATTCAGTCAATTGCAATATGCATCCTTACTGCTAGATGTCACTAAATCCTACACTCTGGATCTTTAAATGTTAACTCATGGATGTGCATGGTGTATAAACCTGCCACTGGCCCCTATTTCATTTGCCATTCTCCTCCTCTTGCACCATATCTGCGTTGCCATCTTAAAAATGCTTGAAGCTTTGTGAAACAACTTAACAACCTACAGGCTAGCAACACTGGTTTACAGAATTACAAACATGCCAAAGCATTTTTTCCCCTATAGCAGAATGATAATGGGTGCATCCAGACCTTTCTTCAGCGGTGACATGGTGCTGTGGAGATAAAGTTGGCTATGCGAGACTAATGTTAAATGTATAGGGGACCACACAGACAGACAGAATCAATGGCAGACCTGTACAGGAGAGTCCAGTAAGAAGATGGATTAGCCCTTTATTATTCAGCAGAGAGTTTGGTTAGCTGTGCTTCCAAAGAGGTAAGGCTTATGACGTGTTTAAGTATAGATTAAAGGGTCAGCTGGAGGTCACTGCCAAATGTGAGAAGCCTATCAAACCTCTCAAGGTGGTTGACGAGCAACTCAACCAAAAAGCAGCCAATAGATACTTTCATATATGTGTTGGGGTTTTTTTTCACTTCAACTCTTCTCAATGGTTTTGTTCTAAACATTAAACTGTCAACAAGAAACAGTGGAAAAAACACTGAAATAATTTTAATTTCAAAAATGAAAAGTCTTAAAAAAAATCACACCTCTTTAATAGAAAGAGGCCAGAGAAATTCACATTCATAAACAAATAAATGTGGTATAAATTAGTATGGGTTAGCTTATCTTCCACCTTTCCATCTGAAGGCTTTGTGCATACCTGATGCTTACAGACAAAGCAAAATTGAATATGTAATTAAATCATCCTTTTAAATATAACTTTCAATTTTACAGGAAGAGGGAAAAAAAATTAAAAAGAAAAAATGAAAAGAAAAAACTAAAAGAAAAATTAATTGAAAAATTAATTGAGGACAGTACAGATATTCTGCATATAGACTACAAAACTCTGCACATATTTAAAGGGAAAAAGTAAAATTTCAATGTTTACACAAAAGAATGGCAAAAAACCCCCAAAAAGTGAGCTTTTGATGTGGAAGGGTATTAATTATTTTAATGTTATATTTAAGTGCAAGCATTAAAATAAAATCAACTGACACCGTACTGTAATATCAGAACACTCTATTGTCTGCTAAACTAATGTAACTCCAGTAAATTATATTGCAACACTAAATTTTGAGGTCACCTTAAAATACTAAATCAATTTACCATAACTAGTATCCTGCTTTAAGCAAAACATTATTCGCTACAATATATTAGGAAAATGGTCACTGCGCAGCCCCACCGCTGAAAAAAACAAACATGTGACAGAGTATAATGAACATGAAAAGGCTCTTACCTTGAGATGAATCTGGTCTTGGAGCAGCGGGGAGAGGTCGCTGGGACCTGGGTTGACTCGATGGGAGTGCCATCTTAACAGGGCCCACATACTTGACATACGTCCCTGGGAAGTCACCTCTCTGTTTGGTGCGTTCGTTGTACCCGAGGAGCCAGCCGAGACGCTCAGGCTGCTCCACACAGCCCTCCTGGTAGTTCTCCATGGACAGCAGAGAGGCCTTGCTGACTATCAAAAGGTCTCCAGGCAGCAGATCCAAGTCTTCTTCCTGGTCCTTAGTAAATGCGTATAGAGCAAGGTACTGAAAACCTTCCGCAGCCATTTTGTCAGAGAGGCAAAGATCAAAATGGCTACCGAACAGAGGATTAGATGGTGCAGCTCGAGTCCCACTGCGACAACAGGGTTCTGCTGTACAGAAATCCTCCTCAGAAACCAAAAAGGCTGTTGAGTCACTAAACTCTGGTGTTGGTGTTGGTACAGTGGCTCAGGTGGTCAGGGGGAAAAGGGGGAGGAGGGGAAGTCACCCAAAGCTAAGAAGCATTTTGAAACGTGGATAAGATGGCGTTCTGCTGCTGTGGCGTCTGCGATGGCAGCGATTTCAGACCTGCCCGGTGTTGGTGGCCTGGTGTACTTTCCTCAGCTTGATACCCCTGTTGAGCCAGATGATGGAGCAGAGGGAGAGCGTTGGCAACATGCTCTTTCAAGAGGGCAAAAACCTGCTGGCTTGGTGCTATTGAAGCAGCCGGGTAAAAGTTTTTGCCAGTCGAGGGCCCTGCGCCGCTGGCTCCCCACGGTCAAATGAAGTGGTCTGATTGGAGGACAAGTGGCAGACTGGGAAGGTCTTTAATCCTCTTCAGATCTCTCAGTCTCCCACATGTTCTGGACAGGGATTACGGCCGACCTGCATGACAGCCCCGAAAAAGCCCCAAAAAATTAAGAAATGGGAAAAGAGAAAAGAAAATTTGAAATTAGTATCAAAAAATGACATAAATGAAATCACAGTTATTAAAAATAAAAATTAGTTTTCCATAAACGCTGTTTTTATTCGATAAATACCCATAAGTAAAGCGCCACATATCTATGTCAAATGAAGCTTAAAGCAGTGCATGAAAATGGCGAACTGCGGCAGCTCCATGCATTTGTGCAGTCTTCGGTTAGGACAGAGAGATCGGATGATGCTGCTGCGTCATGACCAACAGCAGACTGGGTCCCTGGACAGGAGCCTCCATTCCCTCCACTCTACATTCACACACTCACAGCCTAAACAGACGCATCACAGTTTCCACAGGAACTAGAAGTTTAACTGAGAAAATAACCATTCAACTTACACAACAACATGTGCGATCAGCAGGATCTGAGAGAAATTCATGCGAAATGGCGAAGAAAACATTTTCGCAGTGCAAAAGAAACCAAGACCTGCACCACGACTGTAGGGCAACCAGAATTTTCTGAAACATGCAGAACCACTTGCAACAGTTCCTTCTCCGTAGGAAAGAAAAAAAGCAGCTCTGTATTGCCTCAGAAATATTTTCGGCTTCATTCTGTCAAGATAGCTAAATCACACTGTACCAAGTCTGTTCTAAATGAGAATGAACCGAAAGGACATTCAACTAAGCAACCAAAGCCTGGCATAATATCAGAGAATACCAGTTAAAAGAAAATGCTCCCCTACAAAAAATCACATTCCTTCTAGTCAACTGTATCACAGCATCGATACAATGCAAAAAGATCATTAATGGAGCCATAACAAATATTCTGTGATGACTGCAAGGCCCAATAAAAAAGCCAAGCACAAGTGGACAACACAACAGTTTGGAAAGGCTGGATTTTCATAGCCTTTCTTCTTTTACTCAAATACATTAGACATTTATTTTGGGAAAAATTCCCAAGTTGAAAATATCAAAAATTATAATATCTACAGCAAATTATTGGAAACCGTGCACCTATTTCAACCATTAGAGACTTCTGCGGACGATAATAATAACAATGCTATGAAGTTCAAATTCAAAGTAGCAAATAAACTGACATGAAAGAGACAGAACCAGGGGGAGAGAGAGAGAGATTAGGGTTTCCAGACTAAGTACGACATCTGCGGTTTGTGAACCAACCAAGGACAATGATCCTGTTCACCTCTCTGGACGTGCTGACAGGATGTCAGTGAGGAAATGAAGCAGGTAGAGAGGGAAAGGGACAGGAAAGTGAATGGAAGTTTTGGTCTTGTATACCAGGAGTAAGGAGCTATTTGGGGCGATCTCCCAAAACGTCCAAATCCGAATAACCATAGGCCTGGTTTACAAGGCCTGATGTTGTGCAATCGCTTCAAAATCGTTCGTGAATGGATAATTTTTTGAGTGATGCATTGCAGACGCTTTAATAAAACTAGGTGAGAGCATAAAAAATACACCTAAACCACTGGTTTGCATGTTTGAATGCCAAAGTGCATGCTTCCGAACCTTACTCCAGATTATCCTCTCTCCCCCCTCACGATATTTGGAAAGCGAACATACATTCACAGCAAACCTTCGTGGGCAAGAATATCTTCTTTTAAAAAAAACATCTAAGAGTTATCGTGACAACAGGATGCATCAGAGTGCAACACTCACCCCACTTTTGGTTCAGAGAGAAGCCGGACAGGCTCAGCCAGACTCTCGGTCCAACATCCTTCGAGTCGAGAAGCAAGAAGTGCCAGGCTAGACACGTGGCACTGGCATACCCAACCACAGCCTGCAATCCTCACACCACCATAACCCCCCCCCCCCCCCAACCCTAAACCCCCCTCCCTCCTCTCTCCACCTGCTCTTCACCCCCCCCTCCAAACACACACAGAGTCTTGCCTCCAACTGACAACCCCCCCCTCCATCCTCAGCGAGCGAAAAAGTCCAGTCGTTTATCCAGTTGCCATGTTTTATTTGTTTATAGTCAGAGTGCTGCTGCAGAAAAGAGGCAAAAATATGACGAAGACCAAGTGAAAGAAGAAGCAGTGTGCAGGAAGCGCTCATATTCAGCAATCCTTTTTTATTATTATTTAGCTCCAGAAGAGAAAAAGTCCTGCGAGGTGAGACAAGAGTCATCTCTGTTACAGTCCTTGTCTGATAGTGTTGTAGTAGCTCACAGTTCAGGGCAGCAGCAGCTGGCAAGCTTAGCGTCACTGGATCCATCCTTTTTTTGAGACTTTTTATTCAGTCAGAGCAGAGAGCGACAGACAGCAGTGAAAAAACAGAGTGGGACTGAAAGACGGAGCGCTTTGCTATCAGCAGAGTCCAAACGGCTGAGGGAGACCACAGGAAAATAATTAATGAATAGGCAGCAAGTAACTCACTGTTGCTAGAGAGAGGGAAAGCTAATCCTGCACTCCGATTGGCTGCTGCTCAGGCCATGTGCTCACCAGTCACCAGAGAAGCCGGGCAAATCAAGGAAATGTTCTAATATTAGAAAATGTATCTAGGCAGTGATCAAACATCTGATCCAAACAACTCCACCTTTTTCCCCACACGCTTGACTTTTTTTCATCTTTGCAACCTTTATGATTGCTCATCATCTTTGAAGAAGTGATGACTTAAAGCAGATGAAACTGTCACAGGATAATGAAGAAAAACATAACATGGAAACACTGGAGGCTGTCTGTGATTGGAGAGGATACCTTGAGTCATGTTCAAGTCATGCAATGAGATGAAAGGAGTTGTTTTTTGTCTTTCTGAGCAAAAAAAGAAAGTAAAAAATAGATTCTGGCCTTTATTAAACAGGAGCACTGTGAGAAACCATAACAAAATTCACTCAAAATGTGTTGGTGTACTAGTTAGGTTATAAAATATTCAGTATCTGTACATTTTTAGATGTTGCAGTACTGTCAAAACATGTAAGAAGTAAGTCACTTCTTCTGATAGTCATATTTGTTTCACAGACAAGGACTTTTTGTGTATCTGTGGAAGGAAGGTGAGACCAAGTTTTAACTAAAAATGGCATCTAGATTTTCCCTCACTGTCTGCAGACATCAAATGACTCTTGATGTGTTTAGTCAGCCAGTGGAGCTCTGACCTGTTCATTGTACACCAGTATGCATAATGACAAATAAGCTATTTGGAGCATCACAAACAAGGCTGAGTGATGCAAGATTGACTGACATAGACTGAAGTCCAAAATACCAAATATCTTTATCTGTTTTTCACATTTTTCATTTTAATATTTAAATTGTTTTTCAATCAAAATAGTTCAAAAGATAAAGGACTGAAAGATTCTTACTGTGGATAGTTTTATTATATTCATATTATTTTATATATGAAAATATAGGTATTATGTTTTGTTCAGCTGAAACAATTAGTTGTTTAACCAATAAGTTGGTTGGTAGAAAACAAATAGCGGTTATTTTTGTATTTGATTAATCATTTAAGTTGTTTTTAAGCAAAAAAAAAGTCACAATGTCCTGCTTTTATCTGTTTTTTATCTTAACCCAAAGTAGCTGTCTTTGGGGTTTTGACTATATGTCACACACTGGAGAGCCTCACGCCCATTCTTCTCTGTTTTTTCAGGCTAGAAGGGCAAAATTGTTAGTTTAGGCAATAACCAGAAAATAGGTTGTTTTTTTAAAACAAAAGTTTGCTACAGCTCTGCATTGTAGTATATTTTGTATTGACTATGTGTTACATATCAGGTGCAGGTGATATGAATAAAATCTTATGTCGTATAAAATGCTATTATGTAATGTAATACTGATAGGGTGGCATATTAAGTTCAAATTTTAGAGAAAATGAGTCGAGAAACCAATCAAGCAAATTAAATACCATCCAGATTAATGTACTTGATTACACCTATGCAAAAATCATATAACATCACATATCTGTAAGACACAAAAAACAAAGCAGAAGACATGAGACATTTAGGTAATAACACACAAATAAACCTCAAGGAGAATCTATGATGGCACATTTATTGTCTGGTGGTATACATTGTAATATCAACCAGTTTCATGTTAAAATACATTATTATAGCCAGGCTGAAATTGAGTTTTCAAGGCAAATATTGTCACCAATACATGATTTTAAACATGAAATAGAATTAAGGATGAAGAAGATGAAGATGAAACTGTTCAATAATTTTTTGAGGTAATCAATAATTACCTCAAACCTAGTTTGGTGTTTCTAAAGCAAAATTTCTTGATAATGATCTGGAAGACATATACATTAACAGAGTTATATCTGCAATAAGCTGGTATCAGGAAATATATCAGCTGAGCCGATTTATCAGTCAAGCTCTATTTTTACTATACACAGAATTACCAAAGTAAAACAAATCTGAACATATGTATGTAATTCATTCACCAAGCTTTAAGCTGCCAATGCAGATGAACAAGTTTCTCTTCAGACTTGAGGGTGCAAAACTTCCTCTTCACCTACCACTTTACCACTTCTGACATTTTTTTCGAGTTTTGTCAAAAGTTACATTTTATTATGTAGGTTACAGTAAAATTAGATGAACTATGCATTGGATTCCATACATTTTAAAGTTTGAAAGGAAACATGCCACAAATGAATCAATCCAAATATCAGTAGGAGTTCACACAAATGTGAGATTTTTTTGAAAAAAGAGCTGATGGGTCATTAAGTTAAGAAGAATGTAGTCTTATCTTATACACTTTTTATAAAAGGGGAAAATGGACAAAATGTCCCAGATAGTTTATGTGCTTCATGCATGAAAAAGAACCAGGCAGCAGTTCTCTGCTGTCCTAAAATGACTTTCATTGCAACTAATAAAATTATTGTACAAAGTTCAGACATTTGCATGGACATGCTTTACAGTCTGTGTATGTGTTGGCCCTTTACGGCCCTGCTGGTGAGAAGCTGACTACAGAGACACCACGCATGCAGCCTGGCCTCAAGCCATCTGTCCACATGGAACTGAAAAATCTACTGCGCCACAGGCAGGGAGGACAAGCCAACAACACAGGAGCATGTGAGGACTTATTTTTCAGCCTAAAACGGGGCTTTGGCGTTTTATGATTTAGGTTATGTTCACCTATCTGTCCTTAATGAAGCTGAAACGCTCACTTTACTAAATAAAAACATCTGCTGCGAAGATTATGCAGAACTGAGACGGCACTGTTCTGAAAAGTCAAATATACCACAAGGCTCCACAGTTAAAGAGGACCCACTGTATTTATCAGAAGATATAAGATGCAGGCAATTTAACGCTTTAGCTGGTTTAAAATATGCCCTTAAGTTGAACGTTTGGATTGCAAGAAAGAAAGAAAACCTGATAAACATGCACTGCATGCACCAGTTGAAAATACCACAGGCCTTTTTGCTGTGTAGTTAGCATGTAGTATGTGGTTAGTGAGCCTTATACTTGTTCCTTTCACCAAAATGACTAAATGTCTATTGGCTATTTAAACAAATACCCATTTAACCCTCATAAGTCAAATATAGATGGCTAAAACTGCACTCTAATCCCTCCATAACAACTCTATTTTGTCTGAACATGAATAAATGCAGGATTCTTCGAATGACCTCCACTGTAACACAATGTAGTGATACAGCTAATCAAATACCAATCCCACTGTGACTCAGAGATTAATAAGGAACTGATTGTGCTTGGTTATTGATGAAGTAATCCAAACTAATTATCACCTTCATCAAATGAATTAAACTGTTAATTTATTTCTCTGACTTTCAGTCAATAACTCTACTTTCTGATACTGTAAAAGTATTTGATGATCTAAATATTTGGTCCTGTAATATAAGAGAGAGTCCACAAGTCACTCAATAGTAAATGGATGGCATTTCTCCTGGGATCTACACTGCATGTCAACATTCACACACACACACTAATGGCAGGGGCGTTCATACAAAGTGCCAACTTGCTCATAAGAAACAGACACTCACACACTGCTGGAATTTCAGGATCGAATTGGGGTTCGGTTTCTTGCCAAGGACACTTTGACATGAAGATTTGAGCAGTCGGGGATCAAACTATCGATCAAACTATCGACCTTCTGGTAAGCGGACAACTCGCTCGACCCACATTGTCCACAACAAGCCCTCATTACTTGTTCCAAATTCCTTTAAGTATTTGACAACATTTGGTCAAATTTAAGACAGATGTGACCAGCTAGATTTGTACTTGGTGATTTGTGTCCAGGACAAAATAGGCAGATTTGTTTTCCAAAAAGTTAGGTAGTTCACTATCAGATGTTTTGTTTTTCTCAGGTCCGAATCCCAGCTCAGAGTCTGCAGCATTTCTTATGCAGCTATATGCTAAACTGGGTCCCCCGGCTAAAGGGCATATAACAAAAATAACCACAGTTGTATTGTGTCCTCTGAAACATCAGGTCTGCTGAAACTTCTGAAAAAGTTTCAGCAGACCTGAAGTGACACTGACATCTGAAAAAACCAACTTCTTTTGAATTTTTTTTCTTTGAAAGATTTTTCAAACAGATCATTCAGAGCATTTAAGACATTTACAAGAGTAACGATTTTTCCCAAAAATCATGCTTCACACCGACAAAGCAGTGTCATAGAGGATTGACATATAGTTGCATAATGCTGGATTCAGTAATTACAATGGGGGGGGGGGCGGGGCTCCATACAGTTTAATGGCTTGTCTTATTACACAAGTGGCACAATTTCCATTAAACTCCTAGCTGCATGCCAAATCCTCAAACCAGGGATGTAACACACTCACACATCATGTCAGGCCTTCAGCTATGTAAGGCCTCCACAGTGCATGACCTCCTATAGTGTGCAGTCAATGTAAAGGCCCTGATATATAGTAACATACTGTATGTTACTACTGTTGCACACATGGAGTACATTGCGACGTTTGACTTGTTTTTCATGTTTGAGTTTTGAGGTACAACATTTTGTAAAGACGTATCATATCAAACTTTTGAATTTTAGCATTAAGCTAGAAATACAAGTTTCACTTCTGCACAAATTGACGACTTACAACGCTTCAACTTAAAAGACCTTCCTCACATATTCTCAGGGTTCATCAAGCATAAACAACAAACTCAAAAACAAGAACTGTATTTCAGGCATAAAGTAACTTTAATACGTAAATGTCCAAAGGTTTTACTTACTTTAAGGGCTCAGCATTTTTCACACACGAAACTGTAGTCAGGCGCGAGCAACATGCGTGTCAAGAATTAAAGTTGCATTTTTTGCGCAACGTGAACTACGCGAAAACCACAAAAATAACACGTAAAATAATCTTGAATTAAAACTTTAAAACTAGGGCACAAGTCAGCAGCAGAAAACTTGCGTGTGCTGGGCACACTTGCAGCGCTTCCACCATTTTCCAGTACAGTGGCCGCTGCCTTGCTGTACTGGAAATGTGCAATAACTTGGAAAAACTCACCCGCGGATATTTCTTGACTCTTCTCACTTCGGGCTGCGGCGCTTTAATACTACAAAGTGGCGGACAGAGTCGGTGTGTGGCCGTATCTGCGGAAGATAGTCCCTCAAGGTGCATAAAACTTCTAGCAAACCCTGTGCTCACTTATTGCTTCACCTTCTTTCTCTCGCTCTTTCTTTCTTTTCCCGTTCATGACTCCCTGCTCCCCCTACACAGCCATTTTCCAGCTCAGCACGGCGCAGGGAAGGAGAGTGCGTGGGAACTAATATGAAGAGCGCGGAAAGTGACGAAGCCGGGCGGAAAAGTACGAACGATTAGTAAAGGGGTCACAGAATGACCTCGGCCCATAATGGAAATTTGAACCTGACTATCTTAAGCTGTAAGGCTGTTTTTTTCCCGCGAACCTTATACTTTAAGCTCTTTCTATTGCAAAGTCTCCTGTTCATATGAAAAAGGAAAAAGTGCTCAACCATATGTTAAATCCGTGTCTGATCCCATGTAGGGTTACATAGGGACATCTGCTCATGTTGAGCTCCAGTCTCCGTTTTTTTTAAAGATTTAACATTTCTTTAGCTAATCTATTTCTCTATCCTTTTCTAGCTATGAGGCTAGTTTATATTTATTATGGAAAAACAGTAATCATAAAGGAAGAAACTTCAATTTAACTGTGTACTTTAGTCAAAGTGTGGCTAGCATATGATTACAACACTGATCAGTGAAAAGTGCCACACTTGACCATTGCTAAAAAATATTGATTGTTAGTTACAAGGGACAAATGACAAGTGCATACACAATGTAGTCCTGGACTTGTTAGTCCCTCTGCAATTCATTTATTTCAAGCACTGTTAAGACAATAAAAAACCAGACAACATCACAGCGGTCTGCATCAGATACCCACATGGTAGGAGTTTCACAAAGGCCAATTTTTCATTCGTGGACAGGGGTTCAAATGGGGAGCAATGACTGTAACAAACGAACACACTCAAACAACTGTGGAAACTGGGGAGAATGGAAGCTGAGCACCCGTGTGAACTTTATTACACACACATACACATGGGAAGAGCTGTTGTGATGCCTCACTTTGTTGTAAAATGCCCAACCGCTGGTATGGACAGCTGCATGAGAATACAACGCAGGGTCATGATGTACGACGATTGTTTCGTAGGGTTACAAAATAAGTTCAAATCCTAAGAACACACCAGGATGTATATTGCATCAGATATTTGGTGATAAATCCTACACACACAGACTTTTCCCTAAACCACAATGAACAAACATCTAATGTGAGCCCCCATAATCTATAACCACTGTTCAGAGCTTAGTATGTGCTAAACTTCCATCAATAAGTCCCACATAACAGGTTAATTAGTGCTGCTAATCCCAAATGTGTATCTTCATAAAACTAAGAAAGTGGGCACTTTTTTTTTTTATACATGATGAATTTATCTGAAGCATTTTTGGTTGCAGATCCAAAAAGTTCCTGAATGAAAGCAACAAAAACAGCTTCATAATGGTAAAAAACAGAAATTAAAGTATATACAACTGAAAAACAAATCCCATATGTTCATATTACCTAACAAAACTCTTATTTTAAAACTGAAATCAGTGACTGAACATCAAATTTAAGAGCCCAAGGCCCTTTCAATGAGATAGTGAACATCCAAGAGCTTAAAAAATGTGAATGTGTTGTGAGATTGTGGGAATATTCTAGAGCGACGTGATGAATGCACAGATTAAGCTGATCACAATGTGAGATCAAGACCCTGCCACATTTGTGACATTACACTAGTCCCCTTACAAGGTCACTTTCACAAAAAAATTAAAAAAAAAAAAAACTCCACTGACAGCTGTTATAAGGTCCACCATTGTTTATGTAATATACATCAACAGCATAGGTTAGTAGTACTGCAACACGACTGTTTCCATATCAAAATGTACAAAAAGAAAACACCTATACTCATTCCTTCATCCGTTCAGGGCCCTTGGTTCAATTTGCCGTCATTCATTTTTTTCATAATAATAATTTAACAAAACCATGACAGGTCCACACACATATTTGCACTAAAATGTAAACATTCATTCAAAACACACGTTAAAAAAAACCCAAGGGAGCCAGTTTTGTTTGTTGCATCCACTGTACAGATTTGAATCCCACAGAGAAGGAGATCGTCCTGAAATATAAATGTGCTCTAACTGTTTATACGGCTACTACAACATGTGCAAACACTTCAGCTAGACTAGGTTTGTAAGGAGCAGGACGGAGGCTTGGTTCAACAAGGTATTGGAGGACAGAGACAACAGCTTCATCTACACACTTGTATGTGGATCAGATTCTGATTTTTAACCATCACTGATGCACTTTTTTAAGACAGAGAGCAAGTGGAAGTAAAGCCCATGCATGCATGAAGCTTCTTATGTACAACTACAGTACCTCTTTTCAAAATGGTTAATATGGCTAAACCATGCTTTGGCACCACAGCTAGGCTTCCAAACATTGAGATGTTGATATTTTTGTCCTTTAAAAAAAATGTTTATACAACGCCTGTGTTCAGGATTGATGAGTCAAAATGTGTGTGATACATTTCTTCTGAGAGGCAGCACAGAATATCTTCTGCAATTGTATAATACATTATAGGTTGCAGGACAAACACTGGAAGTTTGTTTCAAAGACCCAATCTGAACACGAAACAACACCCACTTCTAAACAGGCATTGAGGTATAAAACAAAATGGTATGATATCGACTGATGTCACCTGCTCTTTTCTGCACCTTCTGTAAAACCACACTGAGGAGTCATTAACGTGGCTTTTCTCTTGTGCAAATTCCTGAACTAACAGCTGAAGCATGCAGGGCATTTTCAGCAACCCAGAAAAACCAAGATGAGCATAAAAAGTCATAAATAAGTTTCTTCATTTAAACCAAAAAATATTTACAAATTTCATCAGTTACAGGTGCCACAGTGATTTGAGAACCAAGAGAAAAAACAAGCAACTAGGAAGTAAACATAGTCTGACAGTCATTATTCTGTTAACAGTGTTGCAGGATGCATATATTACTGAGAGATAATGTTAATTTGCTCCTTCATCCTTGAAAAGTTGCTTGCGATGATTTGGGACTTGGTCACGGTTTTCTGGACACACATGCAAGGCTTTCAGATGTAAGTACAGTAGCAGGTCAAACACTTGTCTACACTTCTCACTATCCTCCTGAGTGAGACCCTTCGTTGACCTATAATCTATAATCCCTGGCTGTGTGAAACTAAAACCCCTCTTTGTCTCTTGACTTGGCTTTCTGCTGCGTTGTTGTACCCTGTGATCCTCTTCCTTCCGGCTTCACACTGGATTCCGACTGGGCAGAGTTGATCCAGGACGCCTTGAATGCTTTAGGCTGCGTGACAGGAAGCGGTGGGTTCGATGTCGCCTCTCTCTCCTCTAAATCATCAAAGCTCACTTCCTGAACAGCCTCCTGTTTCTTGAAGGAGTCCCTTCGCTCCGACAGAGCGAGCTTCCTCATCACCACCACCTCTTTGGAGTGGTGGTTGCTGCTGCGGTGTTGTGGCGAGGCAGTAGATCGATGGTGCTCGCCACCTACACCAGCCGTGTCCTGGTAGCCCCTCTGTCCTCCTATGTACAACCCCTGACGACCGTGCTCACCGACACAGACAAACCCAGTGGCTGTGTCTCCCTCCATGTCCTCCAGCCCCTCTCCCTCAGACAGAGGCACCTCCATGGTGTGGCGGCGGGTGCTGTAGGCCTTCCTATCCCCATGATAACCCCCTGTTGTCTTGTCTCCTGTCAGCTTCTCTGCTGACTGGACCCTCTTGAGGAGGGGAGAGCGTGGTGGTTCAGCACTGCGAGGACGCACAGAGTGTCGGGCAATAGTGGGAGGGGACAGCGTCTTCCCATGAAAACCCTGTAGGGACTTGGGATGACTAGGGAGGCAGGACGGAGAGCACTGGGGAGAGAGGGGCTGAGGAGGTGGGATGCAGGCCAGAGGGGAGGGAGGGATGCTGCTGGTGGATTTGCAGCGGCCGGCTTTGGT
Source organism: Acanthurus lineatus (assembly GCA_029814665.1). NCBI lineage: Eukaryota > Metazoa > Chordata > Actinopteri > Acanthuriformes > Acanthuridae > Acanthurus > Acanthurus lineatus. The sequence continues at coordinate 8,629,888 of JAPZDV010000004.1, read as the reverse complement.
GTAACGACCCAAAACATGAAGGGAACTGGGACGGGCCTGTGGTACGGGTGAGTTAGGGGAGCTGGAGCAAGGGGAAGAACTTGAATCTGAAAGAAAGATGTGGAAATAAAACAGTTAGCTAATAAGACACAGAAAAAACAGCTCCACCTTTAGGACTCAAGAAATTTATGAAGTCCTCACTCACCTCCAGAGTGGTCAGGAGCAGGGGAGCGACAAGGAGTAGAAGGTCCAGGAGAGAGACTTTGTGTGGGGGAGCCAGAGAGGCTGTCGCTGGAGGACTGGTGGAAACCTGAAGAGAAGCTACGACTGCTCTGCATAGGCGGAGGAGGTGTATGCTTAGATAGCTTCTTCAAGATGCTACGTCGGCGGCTGTGCAAGAGATGGGATATGTCAGGTGTGTGTTGGGTGTATGAGACTTATCTTCCTTTTCATTCTCACTTGAGTACAAAGACTCTGTCTCAATCAGCGTTCTTTAAGCACTACAGATGAAACAGTGCCCAAAGAAAAAGACACAACTATCAGAAATTGAAATACGTTTTTAATTCATATAACTGTGATTTGAGAAGAGCTTTATTAGTATATTTCTCTCCTCTAAGTCATAAATAAGTCATTTTGAGGTCAAGCAACAAATAGATGCAATCTTAGTCAAATATATCTGATACAAAGCTGAGAGGAGCTCTACAAGTTTTACAGTGATGCTGCAGGTATGACTTTTTTCCCCCCTCGCATACCTGTCTTGTCCGTCCTTCCTCTTGCTCTTCTTGCTGCGCCGAGCCATCTTGGCCTTGTAGCTCACCTTTCTGGCAGGGCCCACCTTGATAGAAGTGTTTTCCAGTGCAGTTGTCTGCAGGGTCACCCTGTTACCACTCTGTTGAAAACAGATAATTAACAAATACCCATCCATTTAGTCTCTCTTAGGAGAGGAGCCACAAAATGATGTAATATAACTTAGAGAATATGTGTATGTTTATGAAAGAATTAGCAGTGAATTCAGACTTTTTTTTGCACAAAACATGCTGTAATCATTGGAAAAAGAAAAAAAATTAACTGAAAATTTTAAAAGTTGAAGTTATCTCTGTACCTTAAGCAGGAGCTCCACGACCTCAGTGTGGACAAGCCCCTGGACCGACTCCCCGTTGACATGAGTGATGAGGTCACCAGCCCTCAGTCCTGCTTCGTGCGCTGGACTGCCTTCCTCAACACACTGTGGACACAAATTCACACGATCTCTGATCAAAATTACTGGCCAAGCAACCATCTAATCAGCTGTTATGATGACTGCCAATTTTTCACCTATGCAGTTATTACAAATGACGTTTTTGGTTTATCTACTCAGTGACAAAAATGACAAGCATAAACACGAACACGTTCATGCAGAGCATTAGATGAGTCAAAATGCTGCTGACTATTGCACATTCTGTTATTTACCTCTTTGCTGCCCTCAAGGACTATCTAAAAGACACTTTGAAGTGTCACGACAGTTGTTTCGAAAATTACACTCTAAATTTGTTGAATAAACAGAATTTTGAACATATGATTAACACCAGCTACACCTGAGATGAGGACACGTACCCACACCATGTGGTGAACAGTGTAAACGTCACTGTCTCCCATGTAGACTCTGATAGCTCGCAGCGCAAAGCCAAACCTCTTCCCAGAGCTGTGAATGACCACAGGAGGCCTGAGGCAGCTGATGCTGACAGAGAGGTCTCGGCTGGGGGACGAGTCTCTGGACGAGGGGTTGGACGACAAGGACAAGGACGATTTGGGACTTGTAGGAGGACCTGCTGAGTCATCTGGATAAAGAAAAGATAATTAGAGAGGTCTTCAATGAGTGTTTATGAATAGAACACTTTGTGGAATTCAGTATTCAATAAAAACTAGTGCTACTTATTTACCATAAGGGAAATGTTAATAATATATTTTAATTCAGTTAGGTGTAATTCCTGGTCAAAGCTTCAACAGGAAACATTATTCTTATCTAAGCCAGTATTATTATCTATGGTTGTTGTATTTCTTGTGTAAAAGACACAGCAGTAGGCTGTAGAGGGCACTGTAAACACATGAATAATCTTTGCAATAATAGACAGATGACAGTCAGGCCTCTAAAAGACTTGATTAAACAGACATGATTGCAACTGGAAAGTCAACTGCTTCAATGGGAATTAGGGAAAGTCTAGATGACACTGATTTATTTATTTTTTGGAGGACACTATTATTTTCATGTGTACCCGGGGTGATGATAAGGGAGAGGCCAGAGACAGAGGCAGATTTTGGGACTTTTCCAGCAGGAGATCTGGGTTTCTCTGGGGTCTCCAGCTGGTGAGCGATGCGTCGGGAAGCTCCTCTTCTGAAGGATGGCCTGGTGCCTGTACTGTTGCTCCGGAGTCGAATGCGCCGCAGGTTGGAAACCATCCCATCTAGAATAAGGAGGTAAAGCATCAGCAAAGGTGTTTTAAAACAACAGGCGAGGAGAATGTGCAGAGGCACGTGATTGTCAATCTTACCTTCTTCTTCAGCAGAGATGGCGAAGCGAGGCATGACGTCGAGGCTCTGTGTGCTGTTCATCACCAGTGGGCTGGCGCTGCGCTCTGACTGGGAGGAGCTAGATGAAGCACGAGGACGCAGACTGCAAAGGAAAACACCACAAACATTGAGGATTTTAGTAAAATCTGGAAATCTCTTTTAGAAACTGGCAAAAGTATATATAGTTATGCATAACTAAAAAATGAAACACAGTGATATCCAATTTAGGTCATATCAATTTTTTCATATCGGAAATGTATGTATTTTCTGGCATTTAGGGTCTCTCAACCAGAGCATTAAAAATTGAGTTTAATGACACTGTGTAGAAGCGTTTGATCATGGGAATTGTCAACTTAGTAAAACAAACACTACCTCTGATGGAAAGGAACAATTGTGCTCCATCACAAATGAACAGTACAAACAACACTGAGCAGCTAACTAGCTAGTTTGCTGATCTCTTTCCTACCTCTCTGATATATAAACTGGTGCTTCCCATGTTAGCCTGGTAGTAGTTCTTTAAGAGGATAAAAGGCACAAGATGCCAGAAACGGAAGACAGTTTGGAATTTCTCTAAGTTTAAAATATTGTTGAAAACATTTGTGATAATTACAGTACACAACCTGACAGGATATATGACATCAGTCTAGTTATTTTAAAGATATGTCAAAGCAGTACAGTTCAATATTATAACTTAAACAGTCAGCTGTACTAGCAGTCATAGGGGACCTTGAGTCTTTTACAATATGCACTGAAAGAAAAGTAGGAAACCTGACACAGCTATTCACACCTATGTGCAATGAGTAAGCCTCCACCTGACATGCAGGTCAGGTGGAGGCTTTAGCATTGCTTCAGCATTCTAAGAGGCCCCATATCAACACATACAAACTCCATACGGGATCAAACCTGGGTGTTACAATGTAAGCCATACAGGATTACTTATTATACAAAGTATTATTTCAAACAGAGTATTTTAGATATTTCTTAAAAATGTCAATTTGAATATAAAGTGCCACAGAATAGGACAATTCCATCTGGCATTTTTCATTGAATTTATGGCCAACAAGGCGAGACTGACAGCCTGTTGTAATTCCTTTCCCTCTCATAGTAAGGACATCACTCTCTCACACTTCATGCTCTCACCTCCCCCTGTGTCCATCTGCCCTTCTATCTCCCCCAGCCAAGTGTTTGCATCCTTCGCCGGGGGAGAGGACTCCTCTGCCCTCCCACCGCTCCTCCTTCTCCTCACTGTGGCTTCGCTCGGATGAGGACAGACTCTGGTTGGACGGCGTGGAAGTAGACAAGTGTTCTGTGCTGCTGTACACCTTGAGTTTACCAAGAAAAGGGGTTTCATAGATGTTAAAACAAGATAACTTGAGGATCTTCATGCCAGTGTTTTTTATTCAAAGTGTTCAATCAACAGTGATTAACATCGGATAGATCTTTCATAGCATGACATATAAGATGGGTAAAGACCAAGAAGCAGAGCAGTAAGAGGAACCTTGCTGAATCGGTGGGCCACAGAGGAAAACTGTCGGAGCTCCAGAGAGGATTCATCATCATTGGTTTCATCATCATCATCTGAGCCAAGGTGACAGTAGCGCTCTGATCGGGCTTTTAAAGACAAAAGACAGTGCATTGAATAATGAGAAAGTGATGACACAGTTTTTATCCTAATTGAAGTTACCACCAAGCATTATTTTAGAATCATCACTAACATTCCATCCCATAGCCCATTTGAGAAAAAAAAACAAACAATAACACTCAGTAACATCTGCCTCCTTGTTTTTGTTTTTGTGTGAATGGCATTCATTCAAGGATCAAATGACTCAGCAGTATTCACAAACATTTATCTGCTGCAGCTCTGATGCACAGTAACAGAAATGCAACACTTGGGTGAGCACACTGATTTTTAACTTTTTTCAAAATTAATCATAGCCATAGCAACTACAGCTATCATGGAGGCAGTGAAGATTTGTCGCTGCTGTTGCTAACTTCTGGGACTCTTTGTTATCTCAGTCACAAACTGGATGTGTCTTTGTTCAGTCATTGTTGACTGAGAAAGAAAGACTAATAAAATACATAAAAAATAACAGCAGTAATGCTGGCAAACTCATCTAATAACAATTGAAAAGGAGTCAGTTTCCAGTACATAGCTGGTTTACCTGCTTTTAGTAAAAATTGCAGATTATGCTAATTTTAAGGTATAAAATTTTATTCTCATGGTAGTTTTTCCTCCTGCATTTCTAACAAAGGTGTCTAGGTTTTCCTGTGTGCAGACAGACAGAGATTCGTGATTCGTATTGTTTTGCAGTAAGGTGAGACCATGTTCTATCATAAAAGGCACTGTGTGCATATTTGTGTGTGTGTGTTTGCCCACGCGTGTTTGTGTGTGTGTACGTGTCAATAAATCTAGCTGGTCTGCCACCTACTGTCAAAGTAACTGGTGTCCTCTTCAGTCTCTAGCTGAGGTATGAATTCAGCTTTCTGCCTCAGGAGGCCGTTCCAGTCCAGACCCAGGAAGAACACATGCATCTTTACCTCAGTTGTTCCACCTGAGGAGGAAAAAAAATCAGACCAACAGGTTTGACTTGCATGACTGCTCATCTTGGAGTTGGTTTACAGCTACCTCTCAGCCAATCTGTGAATGTGTCTATTTTACATTTCTCCACGTTCAACTTGTATTAACTATCTCCTTAAACTGAACCATTAAATAGAAAAGAACATCTGTTTGTTCCCTATTCTTGGCCTGTAGAAGGTCACAGTGCTCTGCAACCTCAAACCGAGCAGGCTTTACTCCTGTGGGGCCTCCTCCAACCGTTCGTCACGCCACCAACCTGTTCCCAGACGCTCCAGAGGGCTCTGCCTTAGCAGTCTGGTGATAAGGTCCTGGGCATCAGCTGGCAGAGCATCCTCCCCATCTGGCCAGATGATGTCATCTGGAAAATAAAGCACACACTGATGATCTACACAGCCCAGAGGACCAAACAGCAAAAAACTGAACCTTTACGGTGAAAGACCGATGTGTAGAAAAGTTTCATGTGATGGCTCTCTTACCATTGACCACTTGACCAAAGAGCTGCTCTGGGGTGTCCCCAAAGAAAGGCACACAGCCCACTAAGAACTCATACAGGATGATTCCCATAGCCCACCAGTCAACTGGCTTCCCATAGCCCTGCCTCAGGATCACCTCTGGAGCAATGTACTCTGGAGTACCACACACCTGTAGACAGGAAAAAAAGAGAAAGAGACAAAAGATTGGTGTTAAATAAGGTCATAAACACAACAGACAAGACAAAAGCGAGATAAGACGAGACAAACCTGTTTGTCAATGAACTCTCTGGTATCCTTTTCAATATGTCCTTCATACAAGTTGGTGGTCATGTTCATCAGACCAATCTTTGACAGCCCAAAGTCAGTCAGCTTAATGTGTCCCATGGAGGTGATCAACAAACTACAGAAAAAAGGAAACACAGAAACGTTTCAGGTCTTATCAAACACTAACCCCAAGTATAAGTCTCAGACTCAGTAAGAAATATCAAAGGCTGAGAGCTTTGGAAAATTCTGTTCCAACTTCAAAAAGATCTCCTCTTTAAAGACGATTCTAAGCCCAAATGATTAAAGCTTTAACGTAGCAAGGTGCTATCTGAAAGTAGAGATGGAAAGTATTAAAAATGTGAAATGAGGACTCACTTGTCGGGTTTGAGGTCTCTGTGTACAATGCCGTAGTTGTGAAGGTACTCTAAAGCCAGGACGGTCTCTGCAAAATACATCCGTGCCATGTCCACAGGCAGGGGACCGATGTTCTTCAACAGGTTAGCACAATCTCCACCTGACAGCAAAAACACAGTCGGATGCTTTTCTAGGCTTTTTTCAATGTGTATTATAAGATGTCTTTTTTGTTTACAGTGGGTGAGCATAAAAAGACTACAAAGAAAATAAGATCCAACAAGTATGTCATAAAGTTTTATGTGCAACTTTCCTGGCAAATAAACAGGCAAAAAAATCTGTAAAAAGACATATTCTCTTAATTTTTTGCATAGACAATTTCAACCAGCTTTACCTTCCACATACTCCATGACCATGCAGAGGTGCCTGCGGGTCTCAAAAGAGCAAAACATAGAAACCACAAATGGGTTTTCAGCAAAGGTGAGGATGTCTCGTTCCACAAACACCTGCTGGATTTGGTTCCTAAGGATCAGGTTCTGCCGGTTGATCTTCTTCATGGCAAAACGTTGACGGGTCTCTTTGTGGCGCACTAAAAATACAGCCCTGCATGGCACAAGAAGGAGGGAAAGAGGTTTGAAAAAAAAGAGAGAAGGAAAATTACAGGACAAACATGGTTAGGAGGGTTTATAGGGGGTTGACAGATACAGAGGGAGAGATTTTACAAGAAAAGGAGGCTAAACATATGCATCACTCACTAGTGAACTTACTAGTGAACATTTAGCCTTGGAATGAAATATAAGCGTGAATCCAAAAATACAAAAACCAGAACACATCCTCATTTTAGTTTCCTTTCCTCTTTTATTGGGCTCTCTGTGGTGTCCACAAAGAGACCGAGGCTGTCGCATGCAAACAAAGATGTCTGTCTTACTCACCCATAGGCGCCGTTACTAATGAGCTTGATGGTCTCAAAGTCACTCTCCAGTGGTTTCCTGCGAGGAGGGGTGCAGGCTGCCCGGCTCTGAATCACACACATCCAAAAAAAAGTGGCAAAATAACAGGAGTTAAGTCATTTCATTTTTTAAGAAAAACATTAATGCATAAACTTTATTGTGAAGGTTTTCTGCCTGTCTGTTTAAACTGCATAAGCTGTGTCTATCCTACTCACTTCTTCAGAGTTGTTTAGCTCTTGTTATGACATTTTCTAATGTTGTCTGAAATCTAACTTATTCCATCACTGTTTATTCTGTAAAATTAAGAGCCACATTATGATTAATTTGAATGATTTTATGTAAATATTTAATACAAGTTTATACCTGTGTGGGTGTTGCTTCTCCAGGGTCATCTGAGTCTCTGCTGGTCGCTCTGTGAATCGGACTCGTCTGCTCCAGATTGACCATCTCTGTAAAGGCAGCAGACATAAATCAAACTCCATTCAGCTAAAAAAAGACAATGAATCCTCATTCATCTTTTTGCAGTGATGCCAACTGACTAATGATGCACTTGTCACTAAATCAAAAGTGAGTTTCATGGCCTTTATGTGAAAGTTTTCTTGGTTGACAAGTTTATAATGTTTGGTTAAATGATTTCTAATTTCATTGAATTACATTTAAAGTGGAAATCAATACTGACATAGTTCTGTAGATGGAGTACTTCTAATATTCCCATCATATAGATCAGGTCACATGCAAAGTTTGAAACAAGCTTTCAAAAATGCATCATATGAAAGTTTATTAATCATAATTAACCATAACATTAGAATAAACCCTGCACCTTCCAGAGGATCCCGGGTGAGGCCCAGCTGGCTGATGATGTATCTGGGAATATCAGTCTTGATGCCTTGGCCCACCTTGGCTTGACCCTCTGCAGCCTCCAAACGCTGGTAAAACTCCTCTGGGTCAAACTCCTAAAGAAAAAAAGGAAAAGGCAGGTTGTGTTTTATTTCATTTTAATAAAATTTAGTAGCAGAAAAAAAAATCACTAAATGCAACAATAAAACAATAGAGCAGGAAAGTACTGCATGAATCCCTTAAGAGAAAATCTGCAAAGTTAAGTACACCTCAGGAAAAAACAGGAAACACATTTGCAAATGTTATGGTGGAGTTGGTAAGAAAGAAGGTTAAAAGGTGAATCCAGCTTGTTTCTCCTTGACTTATAGGATAAATGGGATTAATATCTGGGCTAATTTTACGTCAGGAATTATCAGCCTGACACCTATTGTCAGTTAGATGGCTTACTGAGGACTTCAACTTAAAACAAAATCATTTCAAGCAAGGTAAGCTCACTGTTGACTTATTCCAACATGCAACTGTGTTATTATTATGGCAAAAACCTCCTACACCATATCATCTATGTGCGTGACTCACCTGTGACATTAGCATTTAATTAGTTCAAGGCTCTGAACTGGATAGCATCGTGTTGAAACTATGTCAACCCTGTAACTACCATCAGCGCTGTGTCAGCCTGTGAGTCTTACCAAACACTCCAGGAGCCTGGCCGGCCTAGAGATGACGATTAGAATCTTCTTGACCAGTTTGGTGATGACGGTCACCTCTTCGCTCTCTGAACGCTCATACGCCTGATCAGGAAAGGACAAAAGGATGAGGGATTATTGTTGTGACATAATTCAATTGGCATAAGCCATGCGGCAGTGCAGCTCACGCACAGAGGCTGTCTGCACGCGGGACTTGCTCATATTATTTTTAGCATCCATTTCATCTTCTTACATTATCTGTTGGTGATTCGATGGATCAGGGCTGGTATTTCAACATCTTGCATCAATACTCATTTTCTGTTCACTGCCTCACCAGATTCATTAATAATGAAAAACACTTTTGAGTGCCCTTTTATTAATACTCATCACAGTCTGGTTTGTGTCTGTTTAAAGCCCAAACTGGGTATAATGCAACACATTAACACCCAATTTAGAATTCACAGGGCCAAATCAAATGTCGAGCAGTTGCAGAGAAGTAGTTCAAACCTTTTCATAAACTGATCAAAACAAAAATGAACCTGACTGCTTCCTAAATGGGCTCTTTCTCTGCATGTTTTTCATCATGTGAACAACAAACACAAGCACATAAAAAAGCTGCTTCCAAGCGGCGGCTGACCTCTGCAGAGTGTCTGTTTTTGAAAAACATGCAAATTAACAACACAGTGATGAAAACTAGAGCACATTGAAAATAAAGATCTGTCCTCAGGAAGTGGATTAAACACGTGTCAGAGGGGTACTGCTGAATGCGTTTGGTGCTGAAAGGTAGCTATTAAGCAAAACAAACGAATTATGTATTTATCACCTGTACACGTCACATGGCTGCTTTGATTAAATGCGCCGGCTCATGTAAACACCAAGCTGTATCTGATTCCATCCCACATATCAGACTGATAAAAAAAAAAAAAAAAGCGTGTGCATGGAACCACAGCTATTGTCTCAATATCTTAGACTAACATTGCCTTGCCTTGATCAAACAGTCTGTCTGTGTGATGTCAGACAGAGCTCAGGTTAGTCAGCTGAAAGTTTGGAACATACTCCATTTCTTACTCTGTAAAACCTGCTAAAAGGTGTTTTTTTAAAAAGGTATTGTCTTTACAAAACAAGCATTTAAAAAAAAAAACAACAAAACATCCAGAGACAGACTAGGAAGCGCAGGGACAGTTCAAACATTTTCACAAGAGACAGGAGAGACCATTTTCTCAAATTAACTTCCTACTAAGATGGAAGATTATTTTTGGGGCATGATGAGAGAATAATTACAGAATTGTATCTTAAGGCGAAATTATAGATGAAGTAATATCTAAACTTAGTTACTAAGAGCCTGAATGAATTGCATTGACTGTACTAACCATGGCATGACTACTAAAAATAGGAAAATAAAGGATATAATTTGATTGGCAAAAGGAAGCATTTTACTGCAGGAAAATTGCTGCTGGAATGGTTATGTAATAAATCTTTACATAATCAAACACTTGACCGCAGTCCGTATCTTTGTAATAATATAAAATGACAGGGCAATCACTGGACAATGAAGTGGAATCAGCACTGAATGAGAACTAATCAAACAGGCAATTTCAACTCAATGTTCTCAGGGAAGTTACAGTACAGCATGCACTGTCCTAGAGAGCAATCTGAGCAACCGGCAATCAGAGATCAACCGTTGATGTCTTAAAGGGAACAAACTCCAGCTAAATAGTTGCATGGCTCAATAATAATCAAAACCAGGAAACAAACACGTGTCTCCAAGAATCAGATGGAGAAAGATTTTTTTTAAAGATGAGAAACACTCACCTCATGCAGCAGCTTCTCCAGTTTCTCCTGCAGCTCCATGAAGTACCTGGAGGTGACCAGGCCTTTCTGGGACTTGTCCAGACAGTCTCTGGCAAGCTCCACCAGCTGGTGCTGAATGAATCCCAGTACACCATCAGCCAGGGGCAGAGCGGTGCCGGGGGAGCACTCTGCAATGATGTCGAGCAGCTGACCCTCCATCTGGGCTGTCGCCTGGGAAACAACCAAGATGGAAGACTTCATTTAAAAAGGATGACAGCAGTAACAGTTTCTTTTAAGATGGCCCCTACTGATGCCACTGATGTATTTGATGCTTAAATAGAGATCAAGGAGAAAGAAAGAGGGCAAGAAAAGAAAAGCACTCGCTATACCTTAGGAAAGCGCTCTTTGTAGACATGATTCATCATGACAATTTCATTGTCAAAGGATCCACAGGTCCGTCCAGGACTGGATGAGAACAGGGTAATAGAGAAAAAAAAATGAAAAACAGATCACAGATATAACATAAAAGTAACGATCATGTGGTATTTTCGCACAGATAAAAGGTAATAATTTTTTGTGCTAATAACATGAAATCATTGGAACTCCATTGCAAACAGATAAAGGGATGGAGGAATAATGGCGGATGGCAGAGGCTCACATTACAGATATATTTTTAAACTTGTATTTTTA